>AYEL01057187.1:0-10357 GCA_000484575.1 Olivierus martensii | reverse complement strand
ATTTGCACATAAATTATGTTTGATACCTAACATGCCTATTGTTTTAATTTATTCATCATAACACTCCATAACAGTTTGTCAACATATTCTAGATTGCTAATTAAAATAACAGTCGGTTAGAGTGATGAACGAAAGATCTCACAATGTCAGTTATTTTAACAGGTCTGTCTTACTGGATAAATATTTTACATAATTTCCAAGGGTCTGTCTGGAAAGGTTGTCCTGTATATATTGAGACAAACAAAACATATATAACAATATCACTACTTGATATTTGGCTAAGGCTGATGAGTATAAAAAATTAATAGGCCAAATCTATCTGGAAATTAGTTAAATTAAACGTTGAATATTTCAAAATCAGTTTATGTTACAATAAAAAATAAATTTTAGGCGACTAAATATTTAGTAAATGAGAGTTTTAAACGTTATCAGCATATAAACATTTCATTTCTCTGTCGGTTTTAATTATTCGATGAATTGCGAACAAACAATTAAATTTTGAAAGCTTACATCACTTCAGGGACATATATATTTAGATGACTTATTTATGTTTTATTATTAAATTTATACAAAGTTCGATATAATTTAATCTAGTTTGAAATGAAATTCAATACTATGTTCTTACAAGTTATAAGGAGAATATTCAAAACTAAAATTGTCTTTCAATGTTTTGTAAAAACTGAAAGTGCTGGAAGAATACAGCAAACATCGCATAACAGCACTTAATCATGTCAATTACGTCATTGAAATTTTCGCATCTCTGAAATCTACCCGTCCCCTGTTTCCTCCGCAACGAGAAGAGTCCATTTACTTCTCCGTAACTGTGCCGGGAATTTCCAGACTTTGTAATCCATACTACTTCCTCTTATGCTACTCCTATGAACGATGTTCGGATCTTTCTGCAACCGACTGTACATTGTACTCATGTGGAAGTTCAAACATTTACTTTTCATTACAGTATTTTAATACTTAAAATAAATTTACTTTTTCTTCTAATGAAGAACAAAGTGTAATTTGAAAACATTTCAGTCCTTGGACTTAGCGAGTTTCCATTAACACCATCATATTTAGTCATTGTGTATTTAAAAACTAATGATGACTGATTTTAAGATTTTACTCAGAAATGGATGTATATGAATTAGAAACAGATATCCGGTAGTAAATAATCATTCACAAATGAAATACTTTCTCAATTCATATTTTTCTTCTCCGGAAAATTAACAAAAAATGGACTGAACGCGTTTTGGGATCACACACTTCAATTTCTTTTATGAATATTTATTATATAAGTATATCCTGATAATCTCACTGATATTAAGAAATCTTCTAAAATAACGAAATTTATAAATTATGAAGAAAATTCACTAAGTTCAGAATATAGTGAACTTAGTGAAAATTCACTAAGTTCACTATATTCTGAACTTAGTGAAATCCAAAAATTTTCACGTCCATACGACAAATAAAAAATAAAAATGTCTTACTTAGATGTTCGTTTTATAAAGTCATTTTGAACTATTGGTGCCATTGTTAAGTAATAACATCAATAGGACCATCGGTGCCGCCATTAAAAGCTTTTATAGCGGGAAATATTACTACAATATATAGAAGGGTTCAGTAAACCCGAATATTGGAACTAAAGAGTTCGGCCAAACAGCAACCAAAGAGACTGCTTTATGACACTGGAGTTCGAAATTTATTACACGCTGGAACCAACGGTTTCGTAAGGTACGGGTTAACAAAGGCCTTGGCAGTCTGCTTTCGTCTTCCAGAGAGAGAGGCTCGGTGGAGTGACACTCCAAGTTTCAGCGAGGAAAACCGCTTCCAAATGTACCTTTAGTGTTTGTTTTTTTCGACTTTTAATAAAGTTATTGTTTTGTAAATAATAATAATCTTGTGACAATTTATTTCGGCCACACTACGTTACAGCTTATTATTATTATTTGGGGGCAGCGACGGGATCGATAAGATCTAGTGTTTGTGAGCTTCAAGATCATCAAGATCTACGCAAGATATTAAAAAGATCATCATCGTGATCTTCGAGTGAGTAAGTACCTAGACCCGTTTTTTGGTGTTGTGGTAAAATGCTATACGTTATTGTATTCATAAGACGCGTTCGGATTTTGTACATCGGTACAGAATTATAATATATAAGTACTAATCAAATTGTTAGTGTGTGGAATTCCGGAGAGACGGAAAAGCGGAATTTACATGCAAATTGCATAAAAACACTGTCCACGTTAAACGCGTGAGCAAGGACGACGAATGAGGCTGACAACTCGAATGATAGAGGCGGAGAGCAACATTGAAAAAATTCAATAGCTTCTTTATTTTAACATATAAATAAACATGAGAGAGAATTAAAAATACAATCTCATTTCCCGACACAAAGTTGGAGAGAAATACCTGCACATCTGATGACTTCCTATCGTGGATATCTATGGCACAACTAACAGTCTTTAGTCCAAATTCTTGTCGTAATTTATCTCCCGGATGACAATACAGATACGCACAAACAGTTGATCTTGTAGCTCCAGCGGTCGACGACTGTGAGTACTTGACAAAATTCGTTTACGCAAGAACTCAAATCAGGGAAGAACTTGTTGAATGCGATAATGACTTCTTGGAGAGCCGCGGCAACTTGATGTCTCGGTAACGACGTTTGGTGAGAACGATGTTTCGGTCAGAGTTATCTTTCGGACCACGCCCGAGATTAGACTAGCTACCAAAAACTGTCGTAAGACTTGAATCCAAAAGCTAGATGTCTCGACTGAACCAACAGCTTCTAAGACCAATTGGAAAAAGTTGACTTTGTGAAAAGCGTTTGACTTTGTGAAAAGTGTGTACCTTGGTCTCTCCAGCTCTTTTATTTGGCTGACCTCTTCTCACCTTTGTCTCCCGGGGATGGTTGTTATTCTCTCTTACACAATCATCAGATATCTCAGGTGCATTTAGACTTTAAATTGATTCTTGAGTATACCTTCCAGGATTTATTGTCTAGTAAAATAATCAAGCAATTTGATATATCCTGTTTTCGAATCGAACTGCGTCATTAAAATTTATATCAATTGCGTCATTTGATATCGAATCGAATTCGCGACAAAAGGAAAAGGGGGATTTCCGATCCCCCTACAAGTGTATATTAGTACAGAATTGCAGTACGTCAGTACTAACCAAATTGTTAGTGTACATCAGTACAGAATTATAGTACGGCATCAGTACAGAATTATAATATGGCATCAGTACAATGAAAAATATATAAATTAGAAACATTGGTTAATACGGTATATAATTTTAATGTGTTTCAACTTTGTTCTCTAACATTTGAAAATATTATTTTGAAACAACGGATTATAAATTTACTTACATTTTGTGATATATTTACTTTTTAAACATATTTTTATGTTAGAATAAAAACACATAAATTCTATTATTAGAATCGGATATACTTAATAAATGGAAGTGTTTGCGGAAGTGTGTAATAGAAATAGCTATATATTTTTGAAGTAATTGATTATTATTACAATAAATAGATTTAAATTATTGAAGTTAAATTATAAACCGCTAATTTGTTTCGGACATATATGAATTATTCCATTTTTTCACACTGTTTTATTACAACTATCAATGACTGTACCACAATTTAAATTAAAATTTATTTAAAATCCAAAAATCTATTTATACTTTTAAATAAATAATTTTGAAAAATTTTAAAGTAAAAATAGATTTTTGGATTTTAAATAAATGTTAATTTAAATTGTGGTACAGTCATTGATAGTTGTAATAAAACAGTGTGAAAAAATGGAATAATTCATATATGTCCAAAACAAATTAGCGGTAAAACAAAACACTCTATAAAAAATAATTTGTTTAAATTATAAAGTTATTAAATATGAAAAAAGCTAAAGGTTTTAATAAAATACTTTTACAATTCTGATTTTAAAAATTATAGTAATTTTCTTACTAAGATGATAATTGAAAAAACTTGATACCATAAAAAAACAAAAAGTCTAAAATTAAGTGATTTTATAGTATTGGAGTCGATTATAAAATGTCTAAATACGATTAAGATACAGATTAGTATACTAAAAATTTTTTCTTCAGCTCGATGTATCTAAAATTTAACAAAAGTATAAAGACTTGTAGGGACTTGAATACATACATCTGGTTTTTATTAAAACAATTCTTAGAAATTGAGTAAGCAAATCTAACATTACTTATATGATTTTGATTAAGCATCTCTAAGGTAAGACCTGAATATTTAGATCTAATACAGAAATTATTTTAAACAAAAACAAAATTGAGTAAGCAAATCTAACATTACTTATATGATTTTGATTAAGCATCTCTAAGGTAAGATCTGAATACTTAGATCTAATACAGAAATTATTTTAAACAAAAACAAAAACAACATTATTTTAATATAAAATATTTTTATATGCATGCAATTATATTTCCAATAAAGATATAAATTTTATTTTTACACCTTATAAATCGCACACAATTAAAAGCTTAAGTAAAAAAAATTCAATAAAATAAAAAATAATTATTTATGATATTAAAGGTTTAATATAAAAAAGTTTTAATAAACAATACAAATTTCGAATTCAGAGTGAAAGATTTGCGAACTTTAACCCTTTAATTTGAGGTACTAAATAATATCATCTCCCAATAATTTTTAATATAAGCGCGGCAATTTCCCGCCATTTTTTCCGACATTCCAATAGATTATTATTATTAATCGATATATATTTGTGTTTTTCAAATTTTCGAATTCAGAGTGAAAGGTTTACAAATTTTAACCCTTTAACCTGTAAATACTAAAAATATCATCTCCTAGTTTAAATAAAATATTTTTACTAATTTAATAAAATAAAAAATAACAAAAACGTTTATTTTACAATATTCAATGTTTAATATTAAAAAGATTTTAATACAAATTTCGAATTCAGAGTGAAAGATTTGCGAACTTTAACCCTTTAATTTGAGGTAATAAATAATATCATCTCCCAATAATTTTTAATATAAGTACTGTGCATCTAAAACTAGTGTTTTTTCGGCCAAATATAACAGCGATGCTGCTAAACAAAAAACAGCAGCGACATTACAACACAGTTAGCTGTAGAATATAACAGTACAAAGGTAGACTGTGTAACGAAAAACAACAGTGACGTCATAGCACTGTTATTCAGGTATAACAGTATTACCCTAAGATTTTACTACTAATAATATTTCGTTGATTGTGTGACATGGTACAAAGGTAGACTGTGTAACGAAAAACAACAGTGACGTCATAGCACTGTTATTCAGGACTACAGTATTACCCTGAGATTTTACTACTCATAATATTTCGTTGATTGTGTGACTTAATAAATAACAAATGGTGAGGCGGGCTGCCAACAAGTCAATGGAGAGCCGCATGCAGCCCGCCGTTGATTTGTTGCACAAACTGCCTCACCAATGCGTTATTTTAATAAGTCACAATCAAGTCTGCGGCCTGAGGGCTGAGGTCTGCGCATCTCTGGTTGATGTCATCTTTAATAAGTCACAATCAAGTCTGCGGCCTGAGGGCTGAGGTCTGCGCATCTCTGGTTGTCAAATGCTGTAAGTTTTAAACTTTCTTCAAACCAAAGACCTCTGCTTAGATTCTAAAATATGTTCTTATCATTTAATTTATGAAAACAAATTACAAATACAAGAATTTAACCATTTTTTTTTATTTTTTATTTTTTATTTTTTTTTATGTTCTTATCATTTAATTTATGAAAACAAATTACAAATACAAGAATTTAACCATTTTTTATTATTTTTTTTTATTATTATTTTTTTTTAATTTCTGAGATTCTTGTATCATCTCATTTGTTATATATGCACTATTCTTTGCAGCAACTTTACTACTTATACATGAGATCCGTTTAAATTATTTTTTAATTTATTTTTAATATCAAAAAATCCTTCTTTATATATACAAATACACATTAAAACATGGTAATTTAACAGAAATATGCATTTCGGCTATCTTAGCCCTCTTCAGTTTCATTGTTTGTTACCATGCACTTTTACTAGACACATTAAAATTTTTTTACATAAAATTAGCATACCATGTAAAAAAATTTATGATATGCTAATTTTTTTACATAAAATTAGCATATCATATGTAAAAAAATTTTAATGTGTCTAGTAAAAGTGCATGGTAACAAACAATGAAACTGAAGAGGGCTAAGATAGCCGAAATGCATATTTCTGTTAAATTACCATGTTTTAATGTGTATTTGTATATATAAAGAAGGATTTTTTGATATTAAAAATAAATTAAAAAATAATTTAAACGGATCTCATGTATAAGTAGTAAAGTTGCTGCAAAGAATAGTGTATATATCAAATGAGATGATACAAGAATCTCAGAAATTAAAAAAAAAATGGTAAAAATTAACACTACCTAAAAGATATAGTTATAACAAGAATTTAAATTCAGCACCTAACACCTAAGCAAAAATTGCCGTATTTCCGGTTGATCTGGGTAAGATACATTTTTAATGGCGTGACTTAAAATGGCTAAATGAGAACGTCATCGAAAGCAAAGTATTCTTTAAGGTATCCATTACAATTAAATATATTAATTTTTACTATGCTGATATATAATATCAGCATAGCAAAAATTATTATTATTAATTGCAATAACATCAGATATTATTACAATTAATAATAAATCAAAATATCACTATAATTTTTCATTAAAATTCCAACACTCATTGCTAACCTTTCGATTTCCAAAGGCGAGTAATTGATAATCTGATAATAGCCATCTTCTATATTTTTGGCAGGCTTATAGGAGATTATAACAAAGCACATTCTGTCGCCACCTATTTAAATACTAACGAAATAGAGAAAAATAAGCTACTTCCTCCAAATACCATCTTCCCCCAATTCACTCTATATATTTTTTAAAAATTTGATTTATTATTATCCATAATGACTAAAAATTTCCGATTCTGTTGTTTCATCAATCTAAAAAATTAATTAAATTTATTTATAATTTTATATATATTCTATAACAGCGTTTCTCAAACTTTTTTCATTCATGACCACATTTTTCATTACGAGATTTTTCGCGCCCCCATTTTTAATTTATAAGGTTTTTCGCGACCCCTGGTATTAAATATGAAATAAAACATACAAGTACATAAATCATTTACACACTTATTAAGATGACTACAATCAATCAACCATACCGAAATTCATATATTGTCATACGTTAAATATTGGGCATTGGTGAAATTACATATAAACTGAAATTCAAGTGTTTGAATTTAAATTTTGCGACCCCAGAATTTTGCTTCACGACCCAATTTGGGGTCGCGACCCATAGTTTGAGAAACGCTGTTCTATAATATTAACATATAATAAAAATATTAATGAAATGGGAGATATTAGTTTTCTGTAATATTTAATTATTATTATTAATTCCCGAAATAACATACTTGAATTTTTTTCTGATAATTTTTGTAGGAAGCAGATATGTGCTTCATTACAATCTATTTGACGTATACCCGATCATTAGATATGGATTATACTGTTCCCGCAACTTTTGTAAGACTGACATTTGTAATAAAACGTCCTGAAATGAAATCAAACTGGACATCCATAATCAGACCTTTTTCAATTGAAGTAAGATAAAACATTTCATAAATTTTAACTGTTTAATAATTGTTTATATTTCATAATATATTTAAATTCTAATTCTTTAAAATATATTTAAAATATTATTGTGCTATTTAATATAATGAATGTAGAATTTATATTTTGATATTTATGTTTATAAATTATATTTTATAATAAATCATTCTCTTGAGCAATCGGAAAATCACATTTAATAGCATTTTATAAGATTGAAATTGACAGCAATGGCACAATAATATCGAAGAATATATAGGATTCACGTGCTGTGACTGATCATTGCAAATTAGAAAGAATCAAATCTATTCAAATTGTTGTGTGTGTTGTTTTTCTTGACCTAATATATATGTCTGTTGTTTGGAGTATGTGCTAGTATTCTGTACTGATAAAAAGTACGCAACAAAATATATTTGGGGACTGCTAATATACAGCATTCTCTAGAAGTGAGAAACAATGTAATGCTGAAATTTAATAGAATACTAAATTTTTTTAGTATCAGATAGCTATCTGGGGTTTCCAGCTGAAGGTTTAATGAACTGTGTTACCAAAAAAGAGCAATGAACTGAAGTATTAATTGAAGAGCCAACATCTCATTCATAGTGCATTAAAATGTTGAAATAATGCTGTGTGGTTTCTATGGCTATCCTGTTCATATACATTATATACAAGGTGAAGAAAAACTTGTCTTACAGTTTTGCGTATTAGCAGGGGGCATCGAGTCGAAAATGACAATGAACATATGGTCTAAAAGGCAAATTTTTTTGAATTATAACTCTTTAAAGCTAGCCAGTTACCACCGAGCACGCGAGTTACCATTGCACGCATTGCGTAACTCTCGATTGTGATTGGCTAGCTTTAAATTGTCCTAACTCTAATACGATGCAATTTAGACCACATGCTCATTGATATTTTCGACTTGTTTCGATGCCTTCAATTAGAAGCAAACCTTTACGACGAAGTTTTTCTTTATTCTTAATATATAATTTAATTTAGCGTATTTATTAATAAAATATATCAATAGTCCAATTCCCAGAAAATAGAAAAAAAATCAAATAAATACAAAACTTCAAAATATACAGTAGAAAAATAGAACGTCATATAAATCAGTATGAATTGATATGAAGATCATATATATCAGGGATAATAAATCCAGATTATAGATTTTAAAAAATAATAAAAAATTTCTCATGAAAACATAAGGAACAGAAAATACTAACTCGTAACTATTAATTCTACACAATAAAACAAAAGTATATTACAAAAAAAAATTATAAAGAAAAACACACTTAGATATTACGCTTTCATCAAACAAATACAAGTAAAATTATAAAAAAATTTCTTTTCGTTGTTATAAGGTCTTGCATCAAATAAAGTGAGCATTTCCATAATTAATAAAAAGTTTTCATATTAAAAAATAAATTATATTTTAAATACTGTATTTTAAAATATATTATTTCTCATAATTAAAACCATATTAATAGTAAAAAACATTTCATTAAAAAGTAACAAATCTTTCATATGTTATTGAAATCGCTGTATTTAATTGGAAAACAAATTACACAAATAAAAAAAGCAAAAGTCATTGGTTCTCTTAGAGATGTATTTTATTAATTAATAAAATACATCTCTATCTTATGACAATAGAAATTATAAGTATAAATATTCAAGTGATTAGAGGTCCATGATACATTTTCTGGCATGAATATAGAAATTATAGAAAACAATATCATTGTTCATTATGATTATGATGATAATTTTATTAATTGAATTTAGTACTTCTGGATTTTGATCTAAATCTGGTAGAAAGCATTAAGAGAAAGTGTGTGTGTATGCACCACATGGCAATATTTATAATTCCAGATAGCCAAGTCAAAATAATTTTGTTTTATTCTATAATAAAATTTTAGATTTAAAATTATCCATTCTGCATATATACATCTCTAACTAAAACTAAAAATTAATAAATGTAACTAAAACTTATAATACAGTGGGCATTCGTTTAACGTCGCTTCAGTTAACGTCATTTTGCTATTGAATAGCCACAAAAACTAAATTAATTAATTAAAAAAATTAAAATTTTAAGGCCGCGAAACGAAATAAAACACTATTTTCCTAAATTTCTCTTCAGTATTGAAGAAAAACAATGAAGTGAAAACTATAGACATAGACTAGACATATATTTATTCACAATAATTACATTAGATACATTTACGATGAAAATAACCATTGACAAACTCTGTCAATTTTCAGGTCATCCATTACAAACAGAAAAAACGGAAAACAAATAAACTAAATTTTATAATTAAATAATCATCTGAGGCAAATTATATTATTAAATACAACATTGAGCTCACATTAAATATATAACACCAATAATTCAGTCAATCAACAAATCCTTTAGTTTGTAAATATGCTTTAATATATACTTAAATTTATGATATTCTTGTATAGATTTTATTTCTAATTTTAATTTATTCCAATATTTTATGGATGCAAAAATTATTGATTTTGAACCTATAGTTAATTTAATTTTTGGCAATATCTTTTTCCAAGGATCTCTAAACAGATATATAGATCTTCTATTATATTGTTCATACAGATTTAACCATATGACCAGAATGTAACCATCCAAACATTGAACATTAAAATTATATCTATGATAAAATATTAATAAATTTTTTAT
>AYEL01057179.1:0-10906 GCA_000484575.1 Olivierus martensii | reverse complement strand
AGATCCATAGTTTATCTCAGTCTTCCGAAACATCAACATCTACCACTACTGTGCTATCTAATCATTGGAACACGCAAGCTCCTTCACCACGACAAGGTGGAGACGCCATCGAGGGAGTGGTGTGACAAGAAGTTTTGAGTCATTTCAGAACAGAACCTTTTAGAACTATCTGATGAGGAGTTATTGCAGGGATTTGCTACTGCAGGTGTCATCACAGTATGTCACATTTTCATTCAACACGATAATAAGCATATCCCCAAACCTAACATTGTTTTAACCTTCAACACTCTTACCTTATCCAAATCAATAATAGCAGGCTATCTCTGTTGCAGAGTTTGACCATATGTTCCCAATCCTTTGAGATGTTCCCATTGTCAGCGATATGGTCATAGGGTCAAAACATGCCATGGGAAAGCTACATGTCCTAAATGTGGCAAGGACAACTATGATGACAAGACATGATGTTCAGGGACACACTGTACAAATTGCAGAGGAGATCATCTGGCATTTTCTCATTCCTGTCCATCTTGGAAAGTTGAGAAGGAAATACAGACTCTTTGTATCACCCAAATATTTCCTAAGCCGAGGCATGTAAGCAAGTCGCTCCTTTCCATCTAGCAAAAAAATTTGCAAATGATGAATACTGTCAACACCATTTTCATCAGTGTACAGATTGAGATCTCTTCTCCAATTGCAGAGTCATTTGCAGAATGGATGAAGAAGATCCATAGTTTATCTCAGTCTTCCGAAACATCAACATCTACCACTATTGTGCTATCTGTCACCACTGGTCCTACATCACCTACGATAAAGAGCAAGAAAATCAAAGAGTTCAAACAAGCTGTTAAAAATGTAAATCTTGGCAAGGAGAAATGAGACATCAATTCTGAGAGAAAAGAGAGGCATGGAAGCCTCTCTTTTTTCATTAAATGAAATGGAGGTGACGAATTCTTTGTTGTCCTCAAGAAGTAAAGGGCAATGCAAGAAAAAAGGGAAGAGTGCCAGTTCTTCCCCTCACATAAATTAATTTATATTCCGCAACATTATACAATGGAATTGTTCTGGATTCTATCACAATTGTGTTGACATCAAATGTTTACTTGATTCATTCTTGCCTGTCTGCTTAATTCTCCAGAAAACCCATCTCAAAACTGGAGATTCTCAGTGAGGGGATATAGTGTATTTTGAAAGTACAGCATCTCTCATGATTGAGCCAGTGGTGAGGTTGCTATACTGGTGCCTCATCAGATTCCATCTCTGGCCATTCAGCTAAAAATAGATCTACAAACAGTTGCTGTCCATATTTCAATTGCCAATATTTTCACACTGTGTTCCATCTATTATTATTAAAATCTTTTATATTAGGAATGAATTTATAGCATTGTCTACCAGTTTCGTCATTGTTCCATTGAGTTTGCCACATTTTGATTACATTGGAGTAAAGTTGTGAGTTAATATATGTCATGGGGACACTACTGTATGAAATGTTTAGATTTATATCAGTAGCTTTCTTAGCTAGTTTATCAGCAATGAGATTTCTTTTGATCCCCTGATGACCTGGGATCCAGTAAAAGGAGACAGTTTTGTTTTGGGAGATTTCTAGGAATGCTTTTTGGATCCAATGGTTAATTTGTAAATTACTTTTGTTGGCACTAATGATTTGAAGAGCTGTTCTACTATCAGACAAAACAGCAAACTCTTGTTCATATTACTCAACTTGTCACTGGACATGGACATTTCAACTCCTATTTTGCCAGATTTCGTATCAAAGACAATGATAAG
Organism: Olivierus martensii; assembly: GCA_000484575.1. Lineage (NCBI taxonomy): Eukaryota > Metazoa > Arthropoda > Arachnida > Scorpiones > Buthidae > Olivierus > Olivierus martensii. The sequence continues at coordinate 9,124 of AYEL01057179.1, read as the reverse complement.
TGTGACTGTGGTGTCACAGGAAAACAGAATTACTACCATCTAATATATGATTGTGATCATTATAATAACCAACGGAATAAACTTATGCAAACTGTTATTAACGAAGGACTTAATTGGCCCTGCCTTGAAAAGGACTATATCTATAATAAAACTGTTTATATTGCTCTCAAACAATTTCTAAGCAGCACGAAAGCTCTTGATAATGAGACTTATTGTAACCGAGACTCCAATAACAAAAATTGACTCATACTAGACGTCATCTCAGTGACCTACTATCACTTTGACTCTGTACATGGACCATCTTTCCATCTGATACTATGTTCCATCTATTATCTGCCTGAAGACAAAATCGATGGAGGAAAGTAAGGAAGTTTTAATTGATCAACTGCCTCAACCTTTCCTCCTGCTTGTCAATTTCAATGGACACCACCACCTTTGGGGATCTGATGATATCAACCCACATGGTAGGACTATTGAAAAGATAATAGCTGACTGCCATCTCACTATTTTTAACACTGGATCCAATACATACTTCCACACTCCTATTCAAATATTCAATGCCATAGATCTGTTGATATGCACCTCTGACCTGCTACCAAGACGGAATTGGCACATTGGTGATGACCTCCTTGGTAGCGACCATTTTCCCATCTTTCTTAGACTTTTGGGGTTAGAGAGCTGCTATCTTTCCCACTCTCCTAGATGGAAGATCAATTCTGCAGATTAGAAGCTTTTCACCAGTCTTGCTTCCATCTGTGATGAAATGGTTACATTCCAAATATTGAGGAAGCAGTGGATACTGTCATGGAATGTGTTGTTCAGGCAGCTGAAGTGGCCATAGGTAAAAATATCAGCAAGATTTTCTAAAAGACTGAAACTGTGGTGGAATCACAACTGCAAAGTGACTGCAACAGAAATAAAAAGGCTTGGAGTATTTTCAGACATTATGCCACACAGCAGAACCTAATTGCTTTGAATCAAGCAAGGCTGAATTCTGAAAGATCAGAGATCAAAGTCAACAGGATTCTTGGAGGTGGTACATTTCGATAACCACATCCTCTGCTAGTCCACAATAGTATGGAACAAGATTTGGAAAATAAATGGGAACTGTACATCTCATCTCCATGCTTGAATCCAATGGTGCAATTATAAGTGACTTTCAGACTATTTCTGACCTACTGGAATCAACTTTTTCTTCGGTGTCCAGTAGCAGCGACTACCCTAATTCCTTCTGCTCCCTAAAGTCCTGTTTGGAGAATGCTCCCTAAATTTCAGACCTTCTACACTTGAAGATTATAACAATTCTTTTATTATGGTCGAGCTTCTCACTGCCTTGCACTGTTCCGGCAATACAGCCGTTGGTTCAGATTTTATCCATTATATCATGTTGAGGTATCTCTTCCCAGATTTGCTTTCCAACCTGCTGTTTCTTTATAACCAAATCTGGATGGAGTATGTGTACCCATCTTCCCAGACAAGAGCTATTATCATCCCATTCCTAAAGCCAGAGAAAGATCCCAAGAATCCCTCACATTATCAACCAATTGCTTTGACCAGTTGCTTTTGTAAAGTACTCGAGCATATGGTGAATTGTCATCTTATTTATTATCTTGAGACCCATCCACCTCTCACCATACCAGAGCGGGTTTTGCTCTTTTAGGACCATGATGGGCAATCTTGTATGTCTTGAGACATCTATTCGTGAAACCTTTCTGAAATGTGAACATCTTGTCTCCATCTTCTTTGATATTGAGAAGGTTTATGATTGGGCCTGGCATTATGGCATTCTCCATGACCTTCATGTTTGTGGTTTGTGTGGGAACTTGCCAATTTTCATTATGAACTTTCTACATCATCATTCCTTCCAGATCCGCACCAGTTCACTTTTATCCACTCCGCATTTACAGGAGGAATTGTACCTCAAGACTCAGTTTTAAGTGTTACTCTTTATATTTTAAAGATAAACAGTATCAGAGTTTGTTTACCCCCAACTGTGAAGTGCTTCTTCTAAGTAGATGACTTCCAAATCTCCTGTCAGACAACCAACATGAGGCTTATTGAAAAACAGGTATAGATCACATTGTATCGGATCAGTAAATGGGCTTCTGAGAATGGATTTTTTTTTTTTGCCACAGAAGACAGCTTGTATCTATTTTTGTTGGCAACATGGCCACCATCCAGATCCAGAAGTCTTCTTGGATGGTGTTTCCATTTCAGTTGTATCAGAAGCAAAATTTCTTGGCATTTTCTTTGACCAAAAGCTCACTTTCCATCCTCATCTCCATCTCAAGGGAAAGTATACCAGAGTTTTGAACATCCTAAAAGTCATGTCTTCTCTATCATGGGGCATAGATTGATGTTCAGTGCTTTGAATTTATCAATCACTCATCCTATCAAAACTTGACTATGGTTCTCTTATATATGGTTCCATGAGAGAATCTACTCTGCGGATGTTAGACCCTATTCATCATCAGGCACTTTGTTTGTGCACCGGGGTACTCTGTACATCACCTGTCCAGAGTCTGTATGTCGATGTATATTTGAACCTCCATTTTCCATCAGGAGGAAACAATTGTCTCTCTACTATTACATCAAATTGAAGTCTCTACCAAAGAATCCCGCAAGGCATCATATTTTCAAGTCCATGTTTTCTTCACTGTTTGCTGTTTGACATTTGTGTGTTCCAGCTTTCAGTCTGCGAATGACTGACCTGCTCATTGAGATTGATTTAGCTACTTCATCCATCTCTCAGTCTGAACACATAGCTATCGCACCTTGGGATGCGTCTCCCATATTAGTGGATTATGAGAAGGCCTCTATTCTGAACTGTGTGTATCAACAACTGTTGACAGATTTCCATCACATGAACACAGATTTTTTTCCCTTGCTTTTCACAGATCATGACACATCACTAAATCCAATGGTCATGTGGGATCTGCCATCATCTGTGATTACAAAAGCACTATCTATCTATCTCTGTGGGAGCTCACCTCGTGATCAAGAACTTATCCGTGATCAATGAGAGTTGCTCCAGTTAGTCTGTTTGCCGCAGAGCTCTGCAGAACTTTAATAAACTGAACTGTGTGTATCAACAACTGTTGACAGATTTCCATCACATGAACACAGATTTTTTTTCCCTTGCTTTTCACAGATCATGACACATCACTAAATCCAATAGTCATGTGGGATATGCCATCATCTGTGATTACAAAAGCACTATCTATCTATCTCTGTGGGAGCTCACCTCGTGATCAAGGAGAACTTATCCGTGATCAATGAGAGTTGCTCCAGTAAGTCTGTTTGCCGCAGAGCTCTGCAGAACTTTAATAAACAAAAAAAATTTACAGAGAATTACACTGAAGTTTACATGCTGTGTGTCAGAAAAACAATGCTGGACTGACAATAAAATGTGAATTCTTCTCACAAAACAACAGAATAAGAATTAAAATGAGAAATTAAACTAAGGAACCTGAATTAAAAAGAAAAGTAATTAGCTAGATTAACAATAATATTAGCTAACTCAGGGAAGGACAGGAGAGTGGCTAGTGGACAAGGCCAATGAATGCCCAAAAGAGCAGACAAGAGTCTTAACTGAGTGTGATGGTATTCAAAGCGAATGCAGTCAAAGATTGCATGGTTTACATTTTCAATTACACCACAATCAGGACAAAGGTTACTAGTACAGTGGTTATATTTTGACAGATAGCTTCGGAAAAGCCTGCGCCCCGAGAGGAAGTGGCCGAGAGCCCCAGAAATAACTGCATGGGGAAATTAGAACCGAGACGTGATTGTTGGAAAGAATTCGAACAATTGCCTTCCTTGCTCACTGTCATTCCAATGAGCCAGCCATCGAGCGATGGAATTATTCCAAAGGATAGAACTTAACTGTTTAACAGAAATTTTAGAATAACTCGGCCGCAATCCCAGGGAACAGGCCTCTTTCACCAATCTGTCAGTTCTTTCATTGCCCTGGATTCCCCGATGAGCAGGGACCCAGTGAAAGAGAATCAGGTCAAAGAGATTGTGTTTATACATAAAGTTCAGGACATCAGTGGGTATCTTATTCTTACAATTGATGTTGCTCAGACAAGCCAGAATGGATTTATCATCAGTCAAAAGATGGTAAGTTGAATTCTTTGTATGGTTCTTGATCCAAAAAACTGCCTGAAGAACCGCAATCATCTCCGTCTGGAAACTGGAGCATCATGGAGCAAGGGAAAATTGTCTAGTCAACATTTCACGCCCTTGAGAGAAGAGCACGAAAGCACTGCCCACTCCATCTGGGCCCTTTGCACCATCAGTGAAGATACAGTTTGCAGAGAACTCCAGCTTTTCTTCGATCTTCACCTTTCTCCTGGCACCCCACAGAACATGGTCATTAGAAGAGCTTTTACTCTCGAGAGAAGGAAAATTGTCACCAAGATCTTTATTTGTTTTGGCTTTGATTTTATCTGCCAAAAAGTGGAGGTAGAGATCCAACGGAATCGCTCCTGCGAGGATGCAGAGAGCATCGTTAGAGATAGTTTTAAAAGCTCTGGTTAGCTGCCAAAAAGTGGAGGTAGAGATCCAACGGAATCGCTCCTGCGAGGATGCAGAGAGCATCATTAGAGATAGTTTTAAAAGCTCTGGTTAGTCTCAAGAGTATCTGCCTTTGAATGGAGAGCAACCTCCTGTGTATGAGGCATTTGTTAATAATGTATCTCCATGCGGTTATACCATAGGAGATCATTGGCAGAATACTCCCCCTGTACACCTCTAGAAGTGCCTCACGACTCATGCCCCAATTCTTTTGTGCGAAGCGGGCCATTCCATGAAAGGTCACTCTTTTCCTAATATCAGTCAAGTATGGAATCCAGGAAAGTGATCCATCCAACGTGACTTCCAGATAACGAATACTTTGTTCAATTTTGATACCTGTTCCTCTCTATTGAATGCACGGACTACGCTTAATGGCAGAATGAGAGAAGAGAATCCCCTTGGTCTTTTCAGAAGAGAAATCCAAACCAAGTCTGTCTCCCCAGTCACTGATCCTTTGAAGAAGGAACTGGCTTTCATACTCTAGTTTCCTTCGACTGTCTGCAACAATAATTAAAAAGATGTCATCAGCAAAAGCTACAGTTTTATGGGTTTTCATGAAGTTACGTCTCAGTAGATTGTCCAGAATCAAGCTCCAGAAAAGAGGTCTGAAGCAGGAGCCCTGAGGGCACCCTCTATTAATTTGATCAGAGAATGATTCAGAACCATAGGAGAGAACAGCTTCCCGCTGTGAAAGGTAATCAGCTACAAGTTTGAATAAATTATTTGGGCAGTTGAACTTTTTCAGTTGAAAGAGGATGAAGGGTCACCAAGCGTGGTCAAAGGCCCCTCTGTTGTCCAAGCTGAGTCCGAGGATCCATTTATGCTCCACACGAGCTTGATGCACAAAAGACACCACCTCCACAATGGCTTCCTCTGCAGATTTTCCCTCATGGAATCCAAATTGTGATTTATCAAGTCCTCCTCTGTGCTGGATCCAGTAAGAAATTCTGCATGTGAGCATCCTGTCAAGGAGCTTGCCCATGACGGGCAGCAGGCTGATTGGCCGGTAACTGCTGACGTTTCTAGGATCTCTCTGGCCGCCTTTGAGAATGGGGATGACAATTGCTGACTTCCAGGGCCTAGGAAAAATGCTGACCCTCAAACACAGGTTGAAGATGTTAACAAAGAAATGCGGAAGTCTTCGAAAGAGTTCTCTCACTAGTTCCACTGTAATGTTGTCATGCCCCGGAGCCTTTTTATTTCGCATGGTTTTCAAGCAGTTTTTGATTTCCGTTTCTGAGAATGGAAGGTCATCGGCAGTGCCTGTTTCTGCAACTATACTTCGACGGATCCAGCTTTTATAAACATCATCCAAGTTAGGATCATCCTTAGGAAAAAATGCATGGAAAAGATCTGCAAGAACCCTTTTTGAGCAGCTTCTGTCCTCTGAATTTCCAGCTGCAATGAGGCTGGGAAGAGAACGTCTTCTTCCAGCTCCAAGCTTATAAAGAATTCTCCAAGGGTCACCAGCAATTTCTGCACAGAATCCTTTCCAGGAGTCAATTTTGCACTTCTTAATTAGTTCCTTATAGTGCCTTTGTTTCGGTGAGAAAGTGCAATTGTCATTGATTGTGTTCAAGACAGAATCAAGAGTTTCCAGTGCACTGTCTCTGTCTGGACAGTCCCACTCAGAGGATTGGTCCACAAGTCTCAGGTTAAGTTCAATATTCTTCCAACAAGCTCTTCCAAGATTAAATCTACTCCTAGTAACACTAAAAGTAAAGTCACTAATTTTAAAGTGAATGAATCTGTGATCACTTCCCAAAAAATCATCATCGACCTCCCAGTTATTCACTTCATGCACTGCGCAATTGTTACAAAAAGTGATGTCTATATTAGATTGTCCATTGGGAGACTCAAAAGTCGGAGAGAATCCAGGCTCATTCAAGACAAACAGGTTGTGTGTATTTATCATTTCACAAAGAGGAAGTCCTCATACACTGTCCTCGTCCTCAGCAAACCATAGAAAGAAGTGAGCATTTGTGTCACCTCCGAACAGGAGCTTGTGAGATCCCTCAAATTTTTTCAGGATTTTAACAAAATGGTCAGTAGAGATGTAAATATCGTCGTGGAAAGGCAAATAGAAGGAGCAAAGAATCCACTTTGTTGTTCCATGTGCAAGTTCGATAGTTGTGAAAAACTGATTAGAGTAGTCCGCAAGCTTCCTTGGATGCAAGGATTCACAAGACAAATCGCTGTCCTTGGGCGAGAGTTAGAACTTCCCACAAAAGTCTTTATTTGTAGTGGAAGGCAGAAGAGACGATTATTACGGACATATGGTTCTTGAAGCAGTAGGATATCGTAGTCAGTCAGCCGGGAGCCAACCAAATGAGAGATCACAACAACAGACCTCTGGAGATTAATCTGAAGAATTTAGAGACAGTGGGAACCAGAACTATGAGAATTATCAATTGTGCTGTTTGAAATCTGCACAAGTGGATCTTGAGCCTCGGTCAAATCCATAATCTATCTTTGATATGAGATTTCTCCTTACTTTTTGCATTTCTGGACAGTTCCCACTTCTCACATTATGAACAAAGGTGTTGGACTTTATTCTTAAACAGTTAACACAGCTTGGGATTGAACCTTTATGTTTGCACTCAGAAAAGAGGTGGTCTCCACCACACTGACTACAGTAGTTTCTCTCTGCCTTGCACTCATGTGCGAAATGTCTGAATTTGCAACATTTGAAGCACTGAACAATGCTGAAGTACTCTGCAACTGTACATTTGCTCCATTCTATATTGACCTTTCCTATTTTATCATTAAATATCTCACTTTAGGGGTGACTTCAAAAATTCTGTTTTTACTCTCTCGATCTCTACCCCAGGCAAATTTAAATGTCAAATTCTTATTGAACTCTTCACTGCTTTCGAAATTTCTCTTGATTTCAGGATTTTGTTCGAAGAGAAACTCAGGAATTGATTTGTCCTCCACATTCGTTGGAACATTATAAATCACAATCTTTGAAAGTCTCTTCACTGGCTTCTGCACAGTGACATTTTCAACCTTGTTCATTTCCGCTTCCAGAGTCTCAAGTTTCTCCTTGGTCCCGACCTCCAGGAGCAAGAAGTTGTTGCAAATTTTCCTGAGATTATGAACTCCCACTTTGAGTTCTTTTGGATTAATGGACTTTTTAATCCGATCTTTAAGTTCGTCCACAGTTTCAGAGTCAGTTTTGCTACTTACATGCAAGAGATTCTTAATGGTTTCTTTTCTCTTGGAACTAGCCTTCTCAGCAAATGTGCCTGGAGGTTGCTTGCCCTCTGAAAGTCGAGCCCAAGAAGGAGATCCAACTTCTGATTAATTTCAGTCATTTCCCTTGGAGTGTCTGTCTTGGATTGCTCTGCAGCTGGCAAGAGTGCTTCGGCCAACTTGTCAAAGATGTCCATGATGAAATTGACATGAGTTTTGGTGCCAAGTCTAGCTGACTGATTGGCTTCTATGTATTTCCTCAACTCACTCTTTAAGTCCTCGATTTTTCCAGCCGTAGCTGGGGTTGGGTAAATAAAAGTATCGGCTCCGCTTGAGCCAGAATCCTCACCGTCCCTGTGAGCCATGATTAGCAGTGAAAACTGCTTTTAGACCACTTTTAGTTCCCCCTGCAGAGCAGGGGTTATCAGGGCGACCATGTGAAGGTAAGCGGTTTAGTGCTTGGTATGTTATCTCGAACAAATAGAAGAAAATCACTATAGCAAAAGCGATAGTAAAAGCGATAGTTGAAGCATATAAAGAGCACGTTCGAAACACACAATGAGGCACCACCCCGATGACACTGCCAGAGCACTGTCAGAGTAGATCCCACAGTGCATCTGTGTTCACTGCTGAATTGCATGCAATTCATCTTGCTCTAAAGCAGATTAGGATGAAAGACCACCATAGAAGCCTCATATATTCAGACACTGAGTGCCTTTCAGGCTTTGATCTCGTTGAAATCTTCCGCACATCCTATTCTTTTTCCACATCAAGAAGATTCTGTTCCATCTCTCTAGAAGAGATACACAATCAAGTTCTGTTGGATCCTGGGACATGTTGGTATTCAGGGGAATGAACTTGCTGATATCACCACTAAGTCAGCCACCCCTTGCCAGTCACACAATTTCCAAGTTCTCTTTTCTAACTCGAAGCCCGTGATTAACAGGAAGCTGATGGAAACATGACAGCATATATGGGAGGAACAGGTAAATAATAAACTATACGAGATCAAACCACTGGTCAAGCAGTGGGACTCTTATCATCGCAGAAACAGGAGACTGGAAGTTGTCCTTGTAGACTCTGTACCAGGCATAGCCAACTTACCATAGACATCTTTTAATGGGTGAAGCCCAGCCTCTTTGCAACCTTTGTCACTGTGCTCTGACCATAAAACACATTTTAACTAACAAGGGGAGGACACAGCTGACCCCCCACCGATTTTGATCCGCTTAAGTATGGTGAAAATACATCAAAAATGAGTGAATACGTGTCCGAGCTTTTCATTGAATAGGGCCTTCTAATAGTATTTTTTAACACTTGAAAAATCGAACTTTTGATAATTCAGCTTAAA
>AYEL01057175.1:0-55701 GCA_000484575.1 Olivierus martensii | reverse complement strand
GATCTTATATATATATTGAAACAAATTACTTTTTTCAGAAATGTATAATGAATTATAGAAAATGAAAAAGATTCATTAAAACAGCAGTTTTTAAGAGTTAATTGTAATCAGTATAATGTTTTCAGTAAACTAATTGACACTCCACAATACTGTATATGCAGAAATTTAGATGATAGTTCAAAAACAATAAAAAACACAAATTAATGGAATACCATATTTCAGATATTCTATTTTAGAATAAATGCACATATAAATTGCTGTTTTAGTGAATCTTTATAATCTTTTGAATAAGCAATGTTGATTGCATATTTTGGAAATCCCGATAGATGCGACCTCCCCTTGTTAGTATAGGAAAGTAGCTAGCATAGTAAAAAAGGTTGAACACCACTGACCTGTAGTTTCAGTTTCTCTAACACATGTTAATATTCATAAATTTGAAAATTTGCATATTTATATAAATCATATTTTTTATTTTTTAAGATATCTTGTTGAAACTTATGGGATGTCTTCCTTTTATCATACTTTATATGATCTTGTAAAAAAATTCAAATTTTGGCCTATTAAAAGAATTTAATTTTCTATATTTTGCTTTTGTTTTATAAAATCTTTAATCTTCATTAAAATTGAAATAGTTTAAAAGTTTTAAGGAAAACATATTCATTTTTATTAATTGATGCTAATTTTTTCATTTTATTTAAAAGAAATATACTTTTTTGTATCATTTGTTAACACTCTACTGAATTGTGATATCTGCCATTTTCTTAATCAATCATCCTCTATTTTTCTTCAAATATAATCCATCTGTGTTGTCTTTCAGAGTAATATATAATAAATGGAATGAAAAGAATATATAACTTAAACATCATAGAGCTCTACTTAATCCACTATTGGAAGAAAATATTATGCCCACTTCCCTTTGTTTCTTATGCTTTCAGTCTATTTTCATTTCAGAAAATTGCTTAATTCACACTAAAAAAATACAATAATGACTAAATATTATGAAATGAATAAATATAAACTACTTTTTGCATTTATTTTAATTTATAAACCATTTACTGTTAATTCTTTGTTCTAGTTTATACACAGTAGAAATCATGGCTCAACAGTAATAGTACTTCAAAATCAAGCAATTAATACTACACAGTGGTAAACAGCAATAAATATACAGCTGTTTTACAAAAATTCATTTAAATATTTAAAAAATTTTTTTATTTTTCTTATATATGATGAAAAAATCAAACTAAAAAGTTATAAATTTTTAAATGAAAAAGTATTTCATAATATTAAATAAAATCAAGTAATAGAATAAAATTCTAACAGAAAATGATGGATAAGGAAGAATTTTTTGACATTATCATCAAATTATATGCATAAAACTTCTAATATTCATTAATATTACTTCCCCCTAATAATTTGCATATTAATTAAAATTTTTTGAAAAGACAAAATTAAATACAGCAGATGGCCCTACTAAAGTACAATAAAAATTTCTGATAGGAGAAAGTTACCCTGCCAGAGCAATTATAAATTAAAAAAAAATTAGCAATATGATATTAAGAGCATAATTTTAAACTTTGAATGGTTAAAGAAATTTACCTAAGACTAGAATTCTATGAATGAACACAAAATAGCACTATTTGCAGTAGAATAAAGAATTTATTTAACTAAATTCCGCTAGCACTTTCGGTCTATGACCATCATCAGGCGGAGTTTTGATACAAAACTGAATCAAAAAGAATGCCGGTTGCTATGGCAACCTTTGAATTCTATTAACACGAACGTTTGCGAAGTTCGAAAATAGAACAATTTAAATGGGCAGTGTGATAAGTTTAACATAAATTAAGAAAACATAAAGTATAGATATACAATTGTGGAGGGCTGATATCGGCCCGCTGGAGAATGTCACTTCTCACCCGATCGTAAGTTAACAGGGTTGACAACTTTATAGGCAACATCGGGTGAGAGGGTCTCTCCTCCAGCCAAGTCCGAAGTACTCCACTCTCCACTCTTTCCCCAAAAGAAAATAAACACCTTGTGATGCAAACTGCACTAGAACTCCAGCATTGTGCAGGTGTTCGGAGGGGTGGTGCGAAGTTATGAGACGGGTCAAGATGTCAACTTCCCGAGAAAAAGGGAGAGATGTGTTTATTTGCTCTATCAAAAGTGTAGAGCAGAAACTTGAACAAAAAAAGGACAGTTGGTTCCAACCCACTGTGGAGAGCAGAAGTTGGTCCTAGCCCGCCAAACAGTTCAGTCGGTTCCTGTCCGCCGTAAGATACAGTTAAATCTCGCCTGACACTAAAGTCAGTCTTAAGGTGCAAAAAGTAGCCGAGCCTGTTTCAAAACACTGAGGAATGCGAGAGACAGTTGGGTCGCTCTGATCCTCACGGTTGTTCTTTTGGAAATTCCTACCTGTACAAAGTATTTGCACAGACCAGAGAACTGTGGACAATAATCACGTCGTATCGTTGAGAAGTGCCAATACCTCCTCCCTTCTATCATACGCCGACGTTTGAGCGCCATACAAACCTGATCGCCGACTTTGGTGAAATCATACTGGATTGGATTGTTAAAGTTCCCTGCAGACCATATCGCCGACGAGGTTCCGGAGAATAACCGCCGACGTCCATCTAAAAGATCAGCAAACATCGATGTTCACCTACCGAAGAAACTCCCACACACACGAAGGTATTGTCCTCCGGCATGAATTGTCGGGCCTGTTGCGTGTAGATTATTTATCTCTCTCCAATAAAGGAAGATGTTTGTACTAACAAACGTAGTCTCAGTGTCCGTTTTGTCCAGCCTCTCGTCACCCGTCCTTACTCGCATCACACGCCGCTCATAGGCTATCTGCCTGTTGGAGACCTCTCGTTCTTATCTTGCGGGCTCAGCGGGCCGTGCGGGCCTCACACAATAAAATATGATACAAGTCATTCAGAACGGAGTGGGATACAACAAAATACACTGTAATGTCCTTATAAGCAAATTACATTTAAGCGGCCTCTTTTTCTACCCATTTGTGGCGTAGTACTCCCCAAAGTTGGTGGGATCACTTTTCAAGGTTAACTGTGCACTGGTGGTTTCTAGATGTTAGCCAGGGTGAATTTCCATGCCTGTGGCTGCTCCCACGCAAATCTATTGTTTATCAAATTTTCTTTGTTCTTTTTGCGGAGTATCTCCAGAGACTCTACAATGGTTGGTTGTGTGTGCGGAGGAATTCTTTTATTATCTTCGCTTTATTCCAAAGAATCTCAATGTCCTTTATCATAGGCTTCCTGCGCTAAGGAGGTGGACGTTCTGGCTAACTTAATGTCATTTTTGTGTTTGTCAATTCTTCTAATTAAGGGTCTAGAGGTTACTCCTACATACACAGTCTCGCTTTGTTGTTGTATGTCGTTAATAGGGATTTTATACACTCCCGAACACTCCCACTCTCTTAGTTTGTCTTTCTCATTGCGGAGGATGCTAAAAACTGTTGGACCCCTTTTTGTGGCCATGTGCTTGTTTTTGGTTTTTACTACTCTTTTAACCACATTTAAGTCTTTCTTAAATGAATCTCTTTTTCTCTTTATCATAATGTTATCTCTTTCTTAAATGAATCTCTTTTTCTCTTTATCATGGGGTCCGGGCCGGGCCCAGACCCCATGATAAATATTTTCAAAGGATGGTATGGTATTGGTGTGAAATGCTGTTCAGTACTGCTAGGGTTTTCTTCTCTGTCTACACTGTTGGAGATTCTTTTCTTTACCTGGTTCAGTACTCATAAGAGAAACGGCCTTGAATATCCGTGCTGTAGTCCAGTTGTTTTTACGTAGTCTAGCTCTCATTTTACTAAATATTTAACTGCTTATACTCTTATACAAATATAATCACACTTTAATGCACTATTAGCAGTAGAGACATCTTATCTTAAAACTCTTTTAATTATAACAAACGTTTTCGACTAATTACAGTCATCTTCAGGTTAATACACACACTTACCAAAACATAAACATTCTGAATGTTTATGAAAGACTTAAATGTGGTAAAAAGAGTAGTAAAAAACAAAAACAAGCACATGGCCACAAAAAGGGTCCAACAGTTTTTAACATCCTCCGCAATGAGAAAGACAAACTAAGAGAGTGGGAGAGTTCAGGAATGTATAAAATCCCTATTAAGGACATACAACAACAAAGCGAGACTGCGTACGTAGGAGTAACCTCTAGACCCTTAATTAGAAGAATTGACGAACACAAAAATGACATTAAGTTAGCCAGAACGTCCACCTCCTTAGCACAGGAAGCCTATGATAAAGGACATTGAGATTCTTTGGAATAAAGCGAAGATAATAAAAGCGATTCCTCCGCACACACAACCAACCTTTGTAGAGTCTCTGGAGATACTCCGCAGAAAGAACAAAGAAAATTTGATAAACGATAGATTTGCGTGGGAGCCACCACAGGCATGGAAATTATTTTCTAATAAAAAACAGTTGAAAATTTATAGATGTTATATCTATAATTAGTTTTTTAGCATCACTTCTCGGCTAACACCTAGAAACCACCAATGCAGTGTAACCTTGAAAAGTGATCCCAGCAACTTTGGGGAGCCACAAACATGTAGAAAAAGAGGCCGCTTAAATGTAATTTGCTTATAAGGACATTACAGTGTATTTTGTTGTATCCCACTCCGTTCTGAATGACTTGTATCATATTTTATTGTATATCTATACTTTATGTTTTCTTAATTTATGTTAAACTTATCACACTGCCCATTTAAATTGTTCTATTTTCGAACTTCGCAAACGTTCGTGTTAATAGAATTCAAAGGTTGCCATAGCAACCGGCATTCTTTTTTATTCAGTTTTGTATCAAAACTCCGCCTGATGATGGTAATAGACTGAAAGTGCTAGCGGAATTTAGTTAAATAAATTATTTATTCTACTGCAAATAGTGCTATTTTGTGTTCATTCATAAATATATTGGTTAAGCAGTGTTTTTTAGACTGTTATATAAACTTGAATTCTAGCCTTGCATTGGCAAAATGTTAATTTCATCACAAAAAAAAGATTAGAAATGTAAAATTCCCAGATGATATACTTTCTTTGTTCATCAGTTAAATGCAGTTTATTTTTATATGAACTAAGAAATAAGTCATTAGTAAGTTTTATTGGTCACTGAGATATCTATTTGATACTTATGATGGATCCAACCAAACTTTGATAAAATAATTATAATTGTTATTTTAATTATTAGAATTTTATAATTATCAAAAATTAATTTTTTATAAAAATTGGAGAAGTTTGAGAGAAAAAAGTATCACCTTTCATCAAACAATGAAACTGGATCACCTTTTACCAAACAATAAAATAATTGTATTGCCTCTTGTTGATGAATAAGAGAGATAAGTTCATCTTTGAATAAAAGGAGAGATAAGAGATGATCAAGCAGGAGGAGAAGAAAAAGAAGAGGGCAGAAGAAAGGTAATTAAACATATGAAAATGTTTTAGAAAATGTAGAAGGAAAAAGTGAATCCATGTCGATCCCATCAGCAGTCGTCTGACAAGGATTAAGGAAAGAAGATAGCATTTGTCTTATCAACAACATGTTTAAGAGAAAAATATTAGAAAAAAATTTAAGAAGAAATATTAAATAAAGAAGGATATTAGAAGAGTAAATATCCTTTCTCTTTCAGATATATTCTCACAATACAATACTTAATAGCTCTCTCCTCTTTTCAGGAAATTTGTTGAAATTTTAGATTTCATTTGTAGTTCATTTAAACTAATATATAGTAGATAATTTCAATTGTATTTTATTCTTTTGTTGTTTTGTATATCTATCTTTTTTTTTTTTTGTTGTTTAAATAAATATGTTATTTTTGTTCATCATCATAGTTTCTGAGTCAGTTCTCCTATCCTAGAACTTTGTGCCATTTATCTACATGTCAATATCAGAGATTGGTCATTTCCTGACAACCTAATATATGTTCTCTGTAAATAAAATAATATGATAACAGTTTCAGTTTATCCATTGCATGATCTTTACATTGCACAGAAGTGGGATTGTCAGATGACAAGATCCAAGAGACCTTGTGGATTCCTTATACTTAATGAATGGAAATTAATTAGCAGTAATTAGTTGGCTAATTTTATGAATTTATCTTTTTTTTTTATTCAGGTAATGAAGTAATACTTAATTTTGCTATTATTTATTTTTTTCAGCAATATTATTATAACAATAAAATTTTGCTAGTTTTTATAAACCATTTGTTTCATAAATAATAATTGTAACACTGAGATAGGTACAAAGAAGTGAAAACTATAAAAATGCAAAAAGCACTTTTGGTTTTTAGTAACCCTCTTCAATCTGCATACAAAAATTTGAAAGAATAGTGTTCCATAGAACATCATTATGAAATTGCTAAGTTTAAATTAAATGTTTAACAGAAAATTTTAATTATAAAAAATAATTGTATATATAATAGTAATTATATAATGTTAAATATTTAAATAAATACATAAACAGTCTTTACTATAAATAATACATGAGTTTAATTAATTAAATTATCATAGCCCTGTTTCTAAGCACCATTTCCATACTACTGATTTCATTGAGATCTGTTTTGTTGACTGGTGCAATAACATCTTTTCTCTTATTGTAGATGTGCAGTGTCTCTGCTACTTTTCCTCTTATAGGATTTTCTTCAACTCAAACAATTTTTGCATCGTTCCAATTAATTATTAGATCACTAATTTTTCTCTT
This sequence comes from Olivierus martensii, assembly GCA_000484575.1. NCBI lineage: Eukaryota > Metazoa > Arthropoda > Arachnida > Scorpiones > Buthidae > Olivierus > Olivierus martensii. The sequence goes on along the minus strand of AYEL01057175.1, from coordinate 48,958 downwards.
TGTGCTCTATTCAAACCTTTATTAATGTCATATATATGTTCCTTAACCCTTTTATCCAGTGATCTTGAAGTATAGACTATGTAAATTCTGGCTTGCTGTATTTCCTTATCTACAAAGGGAATTTCATATACATCTGGAGCTTTATTCTTGTCTATAGGATCTTTATCATTCCTTAAGTACCGTATATACTCGTGTATAAGCCGAGACTTTTTTTTTCTCAAAAAATTTTTTATGAAGTGGGGGGTCTGCTTATACACGGCATCAAAAAAAATCGACTTTTTTTGGCTGGAGAAATTGAAGTAATAAGCAAAACCATTTGAAGTAATATAGGTTATTGAACGTCTCCTGAAGACTAGGAAGAAATTTTGCAATAATTCATTTAATACAATACCAGGTAAAATTTTATCATATTCCGAAGCGATCGAGCATGTCGCACCACCGACTCCAACCTTCATTTATATACTGTAATCAAATAGGCGACGCCGCGCTGCCCAATACAATGCAATGCGAAAATTCAACAATCGATAAAGAATCTTACCTAGGATTCATTTTTGATTGAAAAATGTGTTTATTTTTCATTATTATAAATTAATATTTTAATCCATTTGCTAGTAATCCATAAATACTTATTATATTTAACTCATTGATGATTTAAATTAAAATAGATTAAAAAGTAACTAAAATAATATTTAAAATAACAAAATAATTATTATTTACGAATATATTTAAAATAACGAAAATAATTATTGTTTAAAATCTGTACCGAAAAATAACTTTAGTCTATCAAGAAAGTTCATCGTAAGCAAAATCAAAACTTCAAAATCGCACACTTAACATCTAGAAATCACTTTGCACACGTCATCCTAACGGTGTATGATGTCATCATTAGAATGATCCACTCATTTTAAAATACGATCAAAGATTTGAATACGATAACTCAACTCAACTAGACAAAATACAATGTAAGGGAAAACAAAACTTCAAACAGTCTCTTGGGAGCCGTGTGACATAGACGTATTCCAATGGAATTTTTACTGTGATACTTAAATATGAATTTTTTTAAAAAAAGAAAACAATTATTCAATAACAATAATAATAATAATAAATTATTTTTATGTAAATTATTAAAATTTATTATTATTCGTTAACTTGATATTATCTGAAGCGACGTAACCCTAACATCCGCATTGAGTTAGATTTTTTACTTTAGTAAAATTTTACTTTACCTGATGTAGCACATCGCACCATCAAATCTAATCTGCATTTATATAAGTGCATCAGCTAGGCAACGCCACGCTGCCTGATGCACCGCGACACAGAATTTCCGACAATAATCCAAGAATCTTATGTAAGTGCGCTGTGCTGGATTCTTGTCGAGAATTTCTGCATTGCGGCACATCAGGCAGTGCAGCGTGCCTATCTGATGCACTTATACAAGTGCAGGTTGGAGTAGGCGGCGCGATGCACGTGCCTATCTGATGCACTTATACAAGTGCAGGTTGAAGTAGGCGGCGCGATGCACTCGATTGCTTCGGGTAACGTAAAATTTTACCTTTTAAATTATATATTGGTGTTTGTATTATAAAATTTATTTTAAGTTTCAATAAAATATTTATTTTGGTAAATGGCATTAATATAACGATAACTAAAAATCAAAAATCACGTAATTTATCGGTTTCAAGTTTTTGCCGAATTTTAAGTGCTAAAGTCGGGGTAGGCTTATACACGGGTTATGCATTTTTACCGATTTTTAAACTCTGAAGTCAGGGGTCGACTTATACACGGATCGGTTTATATTCGAGTATATACGGTAATTAAATAAGGTATTTCTTCTATTGAGGACTATTTTAGCCCCCGAGATGCATTCTACTTTTCTTTTATATTTAAGTGATTTCATTAATTTTCAAAGAATGTACAGTGCAATCTTTATAATCTTGCATATTTTGTTCATTTGACTCATTTATTGAATTGTTCATCTTCTCCCATAATTTATAAATTATATCTTTACTGTACCCATGACTGATGGCTTGTTTTACGATCTGTTCTAATTCTGTGATTTTAATTACATAATCTGAGAAATATGTATTAATTCTGTTCAGTAATGATCTAAAGGCCACTACCTTATAGTTCCAAAGCTCTTTGGAAGTGTTTTTAATAAACAAAGGTTAATAAGTATCTTTCCTATAAACACTTGTAATATATATGCCATTTTGTATCTTAATTTTTAAGTCCAGATATTCTATTTCTATTTCACTACACTTTTTGAGTTTTTAGTGATAATCCCAAGGTTTCATCTGTTAAGGATTCTTCTATATCAATTTTGTCAGTATTCTTTTCTCTGATAATAAAGATGCCATCAATGTATCAATTATAGATTTTAAATTATGCTTCAACATTGATAATACTGATATTTCTTTTTTCTAACCACTAATTCAGCTAATAAAAACCGAAAGTGCTTTCTGCAATTTTATGGTTTTTATTTCTTTGTACCTTTCTCAATGCTACGATTATTATTTATCATTTATCAAGACAGTGGTTTTTTAATTCTTAATAGGTTATGTCATTTGTTTCATATTATTTACTTATATAATAGGAATTTAAATTTATGTTTAATATTTCTTTTATATCAGAATACTTTATTTGCTAATTTTAAAAACTGAAATTTAAATAGAGTAATATATACTCAAATACTTGAGCCAAGTCTGTCCACCCACGTTTACCAAGAGGGCCTGTGGCTATGCAGCCTGGGAGTGCTAGTTTCAGCCTTGTCTGATAAAATCTCCATAGTAATCATTATATAAGCTTCCCAAAGTGAAATTCTGCCAGAGGCTGCCATAGTCTAACTGGTAAGGCATTGGGGTGCTATCCCAAAGATCCCGGTTCGATTCCAGTGCGGTTTGCAAAATTTTATTTTGAGAAAATTAATTTAAAAATTATAATATAATTATTAATTACTAGATGGCGCTACCTTAGTTCAAAATTCAAAATTTAATTATTAACACAATAGATGGGCACCATAGCCTTGATTTGAAAATTAATCATTAAAAGTTTAATTCAGACTTATTCCACTAGGGAAAGTTTGGCTAGTAGTAGTCAGTTTAGAGAAATATAATTTACAATAATTCTTTTAAAGATATTTAAATTAGATTCATTTAATTATTAATGGTTTTGCAATTTGATGATATATTTAGTTCATAAAATTAGTTCATTTGAAAATAGAACTCATTTTGTATTTTAAATAATTATATTCATTTTCACATATATATTTTTTAAATGTATAAATAAGATTGAAAAAATAATCCTCAGTTAATATTTTTAATATTATTAGATTTCTAAGTTAAATATAATAAATGCAATTTACTTACTCTAACAAAAACTTTATTTTTTAGTAGATTTCTTTACCCTGAAATAAATTTTTTCTTTTATTAATAGTGATATTGATAAAAATTAATTTCATATAATTACTAAAACATCTAATATAAATTTTTCGAATGCATTTATATTTTTAGAAGTTTATAATAACAAAGTATTAGATTAAATCTGTTTTACTTAAATTTACTATTTAGATCCTGCAGGAACTGGAAAACTGTTTTTTGATTTTTTTCGGGTTTTAAGAGCTGTACAAATGGCAAATAAAGGACGTCATTTATTTTGGTTGTATGAAAATGTTGCAGCTATGCCAGTTGAATACAAGGCTATCATCACTCGATTTTTACAAGTAAGTTTTAATTATTACATTAATGTTTAAATTTTGTAGTTTATATATATTTTTCTCAACATTTTAGGAAAAATGATTGAATTCAATAATTGTGTTGTTATATTATATTATATACAAGCTTTATAAATTCAGCTTTATGGGTCAATGGAATATTTATTGTGAGAATCCATCATTGATGATGATTAGACACTAAGCTTTATAAATTGCCATCAATCAATAACTATTTTTGGCAGAAAAGCATCTTTATTATCAGATAACATCAATTTCTTCATCCATATAAACACAGATAAGCATTGATCAATTTATCAATTTTTTATTAATACTAGTTTAACTACTTTGGGCTAATTATTATATACAGACATTGATTTTTTATCCATGATAATATACTAAGTTCAAAACTAACCAAATTAATATTGATAAAACTTGATAAATTAAATAATGCTTACAATGATGTAAAATTCTTATCTAAATATTTTTATGACATATTCCTTGTCTATGTTAATCCTAATGAAATCTTGAGTTAGGGTATAATCTGATATTTTAATTTTTAAATTCAAAGCACTAATTAGTAGAATCCTAATTTATTAATATAAATAAATCATATTATGCTAACATACATAAAACATATTTTACAGTTTAGTCAAAAATGTTTTCTGTTCTGAAGAGCTATCTTCAACTGATTTAGTAAGTTACACTATAATTTTATTGTAAAACAGAAAATGTTATTAGTTCTATGCAATTTTGAATGCATTTTTTAAATAACTTCTCTTCTTTTCCACTATAATTATTCTTATTAACTATTTAAATTTTTTTACTTTTTAACTACTTTTCTTTATAAATTATACATATTCATTCTTATGACCTAAATACAATTTGCATACAATATCAATTATGTAACTACCATACATATAGGGTGATTGAAAACTCTACTGCCAAACTTTAGAGGGCAATAGAATTGGGCAAGACAAGCACTTTTTGTCCTCACAATGGAGGAATACCTCTCTAGGGCATAGATTTTGAGTTATGTACCTTACAAGTTTGACTTGAAAGCATTCCATATCAGGTTTTTCTTTTGTTCATCAGGACAATAGAAAACAGAAGAACAGACTCGTTCATGATTAATTAATTCATTTATTAACAGCGCTCTATATACAGTAATCAGGTTACAATAGCTGCTCGAAATTCCTGTTACCGACAAAATCACAAGTGATGCATCAGTGGTGCATCGACTGCCATACCCTTTCAAAAATCTCTAATGCTTTCCGAATGATGCCAGCACATTGAACAATACACACTACCATAGGGACAGAGAATTTAAATTCAGAGCCCTGAGTGTGAGCATACTGCAATCAATTTTTGCCATCACTTATCACTTCCCTTCATGAACAGGTTTTCAATGTAGCAGAGATGAAGCACAATTTGGCTGACATGGACTGCTTTCAAGTCAAACTTCTAAGGCACATACCTTAAAATCTATACTGCAGAGAGACAAAAAAATTGTGAAGACAAAAAATGCTTGTTTTGCCCTGTTCTATCATTCCCTGAAATTTTGTGGTAGAGTTTTTGATCACCCCCTATAATTACAGACGCCTTAAACATTATAGTTTATATATTACAACTATTTATAAAATTAAGTTTGCATTATATTTTAATTGTTATATAAATATTCTTTAATCATTATTTAGTCTCTTACAGTTCTTATTCTTTATGCACCAGAGATATTGAAGAATATATAACAACTAAAATATAAATAGTCTAATATTAACTTTACAATAGCTAAAATTTTTATTGAACTTAATAAGAACTTTTTTACAATAGCTAAAATTTTTATAGTATGGGCTACAGGAAAATATAAGAAATCCTTGAAGAACAACAGATTTTTATTATTGGAATTTGAAAATCAATAATTTATTAAAAATTAACACTTAGCAATTACATTTGTATGCTAATTAAAAAATGAAAAAGTATTATTTATTAATATATTTAACATTAGAAGCAAAAATAAAATTAGATATATTCTAGAAATCACAACAAGCAACTTGAACCAGGATAAAAACACTAATTTATTATTAGATATATATAATATGCACTACATGTACAAATAATACAGTTGTTTTCCGGAAACGCTTTCGGCCTATTTATGGCCCTCCTCAGCCGGTAATCTCAAGCGAGTGACTCTGAGGAGGGCCATAATAGGCCCAAAGCGTTTCTTGAAAACAATTGTATTATTAGTACTATTAATGCAATATTATATATATCTAATAATAAATTAGTTTTTTATCCTGCTTCAAGTATTATATATATCTAATAATAAATTAGTGTTTTTATCCTGCTTTAAGTGCTTGTTGTGATTTCTTGTTATTAGAAGCAGCAGAACTCAGTTATTCACAGTTATAGATATATTCTGTTGGTATAGCTAAAACATTATTTTGAAAAAGCTCAAAAATTAGTTATAAAACTTTTTTACACTAGCTAGTGTTGGATTTATTCCCCAATTTGAATGTCACTGTGGGATTTCATCCTTCTTTCTTCCCTCTTTTCTCATGGATGCACCTATTCTGTAATGACTTACATGTAGGTATTTTTTGTAAACAATCAGTTGGACTGCACATGACAATAAAATTAACTATTATTGGATAACTGATCAACCAGTGTGGAAATAATATAAGATGTTTACTTTCTTTTGCTAATTAATATAAACATACATAATTGTTATAATTTTAAATCAATTCATGATATAATTAGTTATATGCAAATAAGATTGACATGTGTTATTTAAAAATATATATTTAATATTTTACTTAAATCTATGTAAAAACTAACAAAACAAATAGATTTTTAGATTTAATTTCTGAATAACATTATGGTATGAATAAGAAATTTGACTATTCAAAATTGCTAAACACCTCCATAAACAATGTCTTGGAGAGAAATATGATGATTATAAGAAATGGGGGCTTTAAACAACTCTAGCCCTATGACCAACCAGTGATCTATTATTCACCCTTAACAGGATCATCTCATAATAAGTTCAGTCTTATACATGAAAAACAGTATCTTCTTCAATGGGACTGTAAAAAGATCTTCCTGTGCAGGAGAATGCAATCCTAGAATTCACATTTTATGTAAATGTGTGGCCCTTAGCCCTGAAAAAAACATTTACATAAAATATGAAGAGGAGTTTCATATCCTCTCTGATATCATCTACAGTTAGAATTATCAGCAATCCCAATTAAGTGAAGATGTCTTCTAAGATGACAGTGCTCTTTGAGAAGTCCTGTAACAATCCTAGCTTGATTTTTATGCAATGCAAGCAGGCATAAGTTGGTCAATAAAAGGAAAATGTTCGAAAAGACTTCAAGAGCAGCATAGGAACAATCCTCATAGCTCTTATGATACTCAGACAGGCCAACCTTTGAATCTTTTCAAGTTTAGACCTGCAAATCATTAACTTTTCATCACCAAATAATGGCAGCATAAGTAATAATGAATCTCACAACCATGGTGTATATCCAGTACCTCAACCTTGGTTTAAGTCTCCATGTTTTACCCAAAATGCCTCTATAAACTCAGGGCTTTATAGGCCTTCACAACAATAAAGTCTATATGTGATTTCCAAGTCAATCCCTTGTCTAACATAACACCAAGATATTTGACTTTAGTAGAAAATTTGCAACTTTTTCTAAAGAGTAATGGTTTAATAAGTCCCATCAATATATTCTTCATGTAAAAGATACAATTACAGTCTTTGCTGGATTAACAGTTAATCTAACCTTATCACACTATTTAGAAACTATATTGAGAGTTATGTGAAGCATCTCAGATGCAGTCTTAGGAAGCTTTCCCACAACAATGATCACTATGTCATCAGCATAACCTACTGTGAAGGAACTCTTCCCATTTAAAGGTTGAAAGGATTGAATAAATATAAATTATAAAAAATAAAAAAAATTTTTTCTATTATAAGTTGATTAAGTTCCCAAGGAAGTATTAAAAAAAGGAAAAATTTTAATACATTTCTATATATTAAAAAGGTGTTTTTTGATTATATCAGCAGCAGGATGGATAAGAATTGATAAGTAAAAATGTATATCATAAAACAAATAAGGAAATTTATTCTATAATATAAGAAAAGAACTTTGCATTATTGTTATAATACTATAATTGCATCAAACTGATCTAAATTAATATATTTTAGATTAGTGAAATCACGAAAATTTCAAGTTATCGATAATTATATTAAATGCAATCCGAAACAGCAAATATTTTAACATATTATTCCTATGGCAGATTTAATGAGAAATTATTAATTTTTAAATCTGACTTATTGAATTGATTAAACGACTAAATTATGAAAATTATTAATTTCCTTATGCATTCCATTCATTAACACTTTTCCTGTATCATACATACAACAACAAACATCTATTATTTAGTATTTAAAGATATTTATATTTTATTATCTAATAAGAGAATAAAAATGTTTAGATAAATATGAACGGTCTTAAAATGTAAAAAAATCCCACATTCAAAAATATGATTTTTGGACTTTATAAAATACTGGATCAAACTGTGTCTTTAAACTATTTAATAAAATAATAAATTTATGTTTAATATGAAAGATTCAAAAACAAAATTAAACTTATTTTATAAAACAATGCAGTATTTAATCAAATTCAAATAGACAAGCATGAGTTTTAAAAACAGAATTTTTGTTGAGTATATTCTCTTTAAAAATAGGTCAAAAAAGATTTAATAATAATGGCATGTGAATAAAATACAATAATCACCTTTTTTTATATTTAAAAAATGCCAAATCAATACTATAATAAATTAATAAATATATTCATGAATAAAAACATGAGCTTTTATTTCAAACTAGAACAAATTTATCTATATTATATTTGTACTGCATTAGACAGTCTATTATTATTCGTTGATTCTCTTAACAGTTTCTAATGTACACAAAATGAGTGCATGCATTCACATGTCAAGTTTAAAATTATGCTGTTAGATTGATTCATTCATGCCAACTGTTAAATTATAAATCTTTAAATGAATTCTAATTCATTACTCTATAACAAATTTTCTGGAAAGAGAATTTTACAGAATATCTGAAGTAATTTTTTTCCACCTAAATTTATTACAATTACTATTAGACTTCGACTGACTAGTATCTAATTTGTTCGACGATTATAAAATTGGCAGAATGAAAATATTGACATCTTTTAAGAGAGGAGAAAATCACAGAATTAAATATTTTCAATTTTACTTATTGTGATGTTTTTCACTATAACAATAGATACCAACAATCTGATAGCAATTTACAGCTAAATTATATATTACTATATGTGCATATTTTGCTTTACTTAATCCTTTTGACATGAATGAATTTATAACTGATAATTAATTTAAAATTAGTCATAGAGAAATACGTAGAAATTTTATGAAATCTGTAACTCTGCTGTCATAAGGAATTATTAAGTTTATTAATTTCTATAATATATTAAAATTATCTTGATAGTTTAATATATTTGGCTGTAAACAATGGCGATTTTCTTATGGTTTTACTTTAAATTATACATTCTTTCTACTCAATAATCATATAATATGAAAATAAATGTTGGATAAAAGCAAACAATAAGCCAAAAACTGAGGCAGGCGATGTGGATAGCCAAATATGTTTTTGAATAAACGATTTATCTTACGTTTTTGGCTTATTGTTTGCTTTTATTTAATATCTAAAGTAAGAAGTTTTCCTTATTCATTATAAATGTTGGAGTATATATGTTTACATTAAAATAGAGTAAATATGAGATTATAAGGTTAAATTAGACTTTTGTAGAGATTCAACTTATATAAAAACTTTTGAAACAAGTTTATTATATAATACAAAACAATGCCTATATTGGATTACCATGATATATTTTTTTGTTTAACATATATGCACAAAACTCACAAAAGAAAAAATAAATAAAACTCAGAATAAATAAATTAAAAACATCAGAAATGTTTTCTGCAGTTAGATCTGATATTAGTGTTTCATTTTGGATGATTTTTCATTAAGGAATTATAATGAATGAAAAAAAAAAAAAAAAATGCTTCAAAACAAAAAGTGCATAATTTTCAAATGGAATTTTAATTTATTATGATCACATTAACTTATAATAAAATTAAAAAATACCTTTTATATAAAATATCTAGTAATTTTATTAAATATTAATATTATAAACATTTTTAATTTATCAAACAATTGGACTAATTGATAGTGAAACAATTATGTACATAAAATGATATTTTTAAATTAATTTTGTTTCCAAATTTCAAGTTTTACAGAAAAAAATTCTATACATTAAAATAAAAACATTCAACTAATAGCTAAAAAAATATATATAAAAACTATTTGATAGTCTTTAAAGTTGAATGTATTTTTACCTTGAGCTATTGACATAATTATAAATTCTTTATTTTTAGCTAGAAAAACTGAAGTATGTTGTCTTTCAAGAAAATCCCCAAGGTCTAAAGATTTTTATTGATATCAGAATTATCAATCATGTCAAATGATAAGGCAGAATTACAGTACTAGAGAGAACCCAAATAGAATAAGTCTAGCTTAAAATTTTTACTTGTTACAGGAAAAGTTAATTTTCTGTTGCTGAAAAACATTAAGGAAAATTCAATCACTGTAACTTAAGAAATGGACAGTTAAACAAAAAGTCTCTGTCAATGATTATGTACAAATTTATAGATGACATCATTTTAAATCACATTTATATCGAAAAGAAAGTCAAAACAAGTTTAAGAAAAATTTCTAATTAATGCAATGATTGAATAAAACTTGAAGTCTTTAAAAAGCCATAAATTGGGATAAACTTTTGCCATTAACTGTTCTTACGATAACTGCCTAAACTTTAATCTGTTTGTTTAACAACTTCTGTTATCTGGGAAGAGATTAATGAATTAAATATTATAAAATAAACTGGCAAGACTTTTGTATATAATTTTTTTGCAATTACTGATAATTTACTTCTTATATTCAAAATTTATTATTACCCTTATCTTAAAATTATTATTTGTTCTTTAAATCAAATTCAAAATGCAATAAAAAAATTAAATTATAAAATAAAGCATGCAAACTTTAATCAATTATATCTTTTACAAAAAATGATTGTATTTGATTACACATTTGTTTTATCATGACAACAAAAACAAACTTTTGTTGAAAGTCAAGCTCGTATATCATACGTGACAGTGAAGAAAATGACACTGAGTTCCCTACTTCAAAATAAATAATTTTTTCACACATCTTTTATATATATATATATATATTAAAAAATATATATATATATATTTTATATAATTTATGCATTTTAATTGAAATATTGTATTTTTAAATAAAAAATAATTTTAAAAATTCTGTTCATTAAGAACAGATGCTGATTTGAAAAGCTATTTAATGAATTGGAGCAGATGCAACTTTGATAACATTTCAGATACAGATATGTGATAACTAGGAGAAATCTCTTAATATTTTTATGGTAACAGTTATAGAAGAGTGATCATCAGAATGAAATTTTATAAAGAAATAAATACCATAAAAATATTCTAAAATGTACAATGAAATATCTGTTTATTAAAAAATAAAAAATTAAAGCATTACAAATCACTAAAGTATATATTTCGAGCTTTCTAAAAAGAGAGGGGGAAAAAAAAAATTTTAATTAGCAATTAGAAATTACCAAAAAATTTAAACTATTACTCTAAATTATAATTAAAAAAAGTACAATAAGCAGCAAACTTAGAAATACTTTAAAATTTTTCAATATACATTAATTACCTGTACTATAAAACGTAAATATGAACAGAAAAATACAAAATCCTTATGTAAATATAAATTTTAGATTTAATAAAGATTCTTTAACTAGATTTTTATCTCAATGTTTTTAATTATTTAATATGTTAACATTTACAGATAGATAATCAGAAAAAAATATTTGCAAATAAAATCAATAATCTAAAATAAAATCAAAAGTCTGAGGATTGCTGAATTACAGATTAAATATGTTTTTGTATTTATTGAGTTAGAAATTTGCAAGTATAATATGAGAAAATGTGATGATGTGACAAATTAGAAGAAATTCTGCAGTTTAATCTATAATCTGGACTAAATTGTTAACGTTTACTGTAGTTTGAAATAGGATATATATATATATATTTTTTTTTCTTTTTCTTTCTTTTTTGAGCCATTAGAGAAATCAAGGAACTTAATAAGAAAATTAAAAAATTTTTTTAAATTACTAATTATGATTAATAATCAAAAGGTATTCATAGATTTTTGCTTAAAACAAATCCTACTACTACTAAATTCTTTTGAAAATAAGAAAATCCAATTTTTTTTTTCTTAAAACTTTACAAAATTAATCAAAATTTTTATTACTTAATTTTTTCAACATATAAATAAGCAATAAGAATGAACTCAATTTATTCATGGTTGTAAGATGTATATACTTATCAGGACAGTTTAAAATTAAAGCAGTTTTTCAATGCTTCCATATTAAAACATCAAATCACTTTTCTTATAAAAGCTTTAATCATATTCCAGATTTCCGATCTTATATATTATAATATTTAATTTATTATATAAATCTTCAAAGTATTTTTAACTTAAATTTTTATAATGTAAGACTTCTTACTGTAGACGCTAAATGAAAGTAAACGATAGGCCAACTCAGTAAGATAAACTGTTTTAATCAAAAATGTTTTCAGTATCCACATAAGTTGCCTTAGTTAAAGTCTTTAACTGAGGCAAGCTATAAGGATAGCCAAACACCTTTTTTGATTAAAACAATTTACTTACTGAATCACTTATCATTTTTCTTTTTAGCTAAATCTTTATCTTAATCATAAAAAAAAACAATAAAAATATTTTAAAAACTAAAGTTGTTATGCATATGAATTTATTAAAATTATTCTTATTATAATTAAATATATTCATGAATGATAATTATACAAATGCGATGAGTGATTAACATTTAAGTCAAATACCTTGGGACTGAATGCAGGACGAGTTATTGATTTGCCGAGTTACAGACAAAATAGTAAAAAAAAGCACAGTTTGGAAAAACAATGTACATAAAAAAAAAGATTTAAATTATTATTACTGAAGTATTTAATATTTTAAATAATTTAATAATAAATGAACAGTTTTTAAACAAAAATTTGCAACTGAAAAGTGTTAATGCTTTAGATAGGCTTATAATTTAACTGAAGGAAAAGTCAAATCAATTATAATAATTTATTTTGTTTACAATCCTTTATTCATTAATTTAAACAGTATTCGAGGCAGCTGTTTATTTCTCATGATGCTGTTCACAACTTAAATATATATATACCGTATATATAACATTTATAATATATGTTAATATTTGTAAAAAGATGAATTAAATAGTGGATTTCACGTTTTTAGTTAAAAAATATATAATGTTTTGTGTTTGTTATAATGTAAAAATGCTTAAAGTAAATAATATGCAACATCGCAAACAGCAATTAAAACTGTCAACAAAACGAATTTTTGTAACTGATTTGTTAGGTAAAATGATCAATATTTATGCAATATCAATGCCATTGCAAGGGTGCTGAGAATGGTAACAGTGTACCAAGTACTAATGTGAAGGAGTTGCTGACATTTCCCAAAAAATAAAATAAAAAAAACTCAAAAAATATTTGAATTTTGTTGTTGCATGCATATAAAAATATGTCATTAAAATTTTTTAAAATTATTATTATAAAATTTTATGACAATAAGTATCAAATTTTCCTTCTCATAGACACTTTCCGTTATTGCTATGCAGCTATGAAATATAATAAAAAGAATTCATTTATTTATTTTATTCTAATATTTAAATAAATCATATCATTACAAAATTTGCATCCATTTATAAGTTCTTAACATAGTGTGCAACTAAAACAAGTGTTCTTGTTCTATCTAAAGTATGAATAAATTATCCGATTACAATGAATAAAAATTATTTTAGGAGCAGTGACAACTAATACAATCTTAACTTTTATAGTAATTTGGGTTATTTTTTTATAATGTCGTTATCATTTGTTTAATAATAATAGTAACAACAAATAAAACCTAAAGAAAATACATTATTATAATTTGTAAGTGGTTTTATATATGGAACACTGAAATAACGATAAATTTCCTCTTATATATAGAAAACATTATTTAAATGTCAATAATAATAATAATAATTATTATTGCAGTAAAAATTAATTTTCACTCATTTTTTTATGTTTTATTTTTACTTTATTTTTATATTAATGATGCACACCCGGGAAAATCCAATAATGATTTTCATTACAAAAATCAAATTTTTTTTAAACAAAAAAAAATTTTATTTTAAAAGTAATTTTTATTATAATTGAAAAAATTATTATAATAAATTCCAGACCTAACAAAATTTCATACAGCATGTTTTTTTTTATTTTTCTGAATAAGAAAGGAAATCAAAACTTATTCACAAATAAACTAGAAATATATTTTAGTTAAATTTTGTATTGGGAGATTTTTTTTTGAATTAATAATAAATAAAAAAAATTTTTATATTTTGAAACCACCTCAATAGAATAAATTCTTGTATAAATAAATATGAAAAGATTAAAGTAGATGATTATCACATTCATCTTTTACGTCTATACAGCATTCACTTTATATCATGAAAATTAAGATTGAATGAAGGAATAGAAGCTGTTATTAGTTGATCTATAAATCAGTAGATAATTATTAGTTTGTATTTGTTTCCATTACGACAAAGTAAATTACTGCGGTATTATCGGAACCAATATTTTATTTATTAAGCTAAATTAATGTAGAATAATTAAAATTGTATGTTTACAGAATCCTAATATTCAAACTAATATTAAGTTAATAAAATCAAATTTTGTAATTTAACATTAAGCAATTTCTATTATGCCAAATTTGGTATTAAGAAATATCGAAATATTGAATATTTAAGCAAATTGATTTATAAAATATATATATTTTAAACAGTTTTTACATAGAATAATCATTAAATTTTGAAAAACTTAATAACAACAATAAACTGATGTTTGCTTTGTCAGTATGAAGATGAAATTTCAGATTATTGATGGCTTTAAGAACATTTACCCATAACACTATATCAGTTTACAGAAATTCCTAATGTAGAAGTAATTTCTTGGATCTGATTAAACAAATTATGCAAAACTAGCCAATAATTTATTTTAAACACAGAAAGGCATGTAATATTCTCAAAGTTTATCATTTCCTAAAATGAAAATAAGGTTATAAATTTATTGCGTATGCAAATCTATTTTATGTTAATCTTCCGTAGATGAAACTGCAAATTTACGGAAATTACAAAATACCACTGTTAATAAATGTTTTTTATAATAAAAGAAAATTCATAAAAAAATAAATTTTTAAAGTATCAAAACCAAAATTATATATGTATGACAAAATAATTGCATTGCTTTCTATTAAACGGACGAACAGGCATTATTCATTGTGTCAATAATGGAAAACAATTTAATAACATTAAATAAACATGAAATTTAAACGATAACCAAATTTTAACGAATCATTAGCTACTATATTTTATTATTATTGACAAAACGTAAAAGTTTTTGCTATGTAATCCCATAAGAAATTTTTTATGAAGAAATTTGAGTAAGTTTCCTTCAAATTTATACTTATCTAATAATTGTGACATCTGCCAAGTTAACTGACAAGATGACTGAAAGGGGTAAAAAGAAAACAATAAGTTAATACTAAATTTGCAATATTTCTGTCACTATAATAAACTGACAGAAATTGGATATAAAGTCCAACTCGAAATGTGTCAGACTGATTTAAACTATGTGGAATATTTTCAATCTGTTACATTCTCCTTTTATATCAAAGGGATTTATCATCTTGCTCCAAAAATAATAACTAAATTAAAAAATTCTTTGAAGAAAAAACAATTTCTAACAAATCTCCAAAATGTATAGTGATCAGAAATAAATTTAACAATTTTTCTAACATAATAAATAAACCCATAATGTATATACATTTTTTCTTTTCTACAAATGCTACAATTATTAATGTTTGGCAGTTATTCTAGATTGGTAAATTTTTAATAGATTTTTTCCAGTGACATCGTGTGTCCAAGGTTCTGGTGTTAATCTCACAGGTTTGAATTCTTATTTTACCTTTTTTTGCCATTTTACAAACTAAGAAATATAAAATATACATGTGCATTTCATAAATTTTGGTCTAAAATACTTGTCTTCAGAGGAAACGTACCTTACAAAAGGACTTTCAGGACACCCAGAGAAAAACTTTCTAAAATCAAGAGAGAATGGTGAATAAAAGAATAAAAACCAGAAACAGTCTCATACAGATAATGGAGAATAAAAGAAAAAAAAGGTAGAAACAGGGAAGAATGGAGAAGGGGACATAAGATGAAGTGAGGCTAACAATACAATTCTATACACCTGTATAACACAGAGTGATACACACTTGAAGCATTAATTTTTTAGCAAGAAACAAGTTACAAGGAAATGCCTTGGGTCGACTATAAAGTGCAATTTCCTGGCAGCTGGGTTGGCTTTCTGCCTTAACGGTTACATAATTGAGTGTTACATATATATGACACTTACACTTCGAGTATCCTGTCCCCTTTCCTGATACCAGCTTTCTCGGCCGCTCCACCTTCCAGAACTGCGCTGACATGTTGGAGAGGTGCATACAGTTCACCGTTGATGCTTTTAAGAGGTCCACCCTCGCTAACTTGACCTCTAACATTAAAACCGAATCCAGTTTCAGTCTTGTATATCGTCACCACTCGAGGACCGGTCTGAACGCAAGGAGACGACGATTCCCCGTTGGCCGGACTTCTGTCCGAGTCGCTGTCTGCCATTTTGAAGGGGATGGTCTTCACCTGAATGACCTAACCGATCACCGGCTGATATATCTGGCTGATCGGTTACATTAATAAGAGTTCAACGCCGATAAATTTTGTCGCCGTCATAGTTCGAACTACATGACAATCGTCCGACCGTCCACTAAACCCTACAGACTATTAATAACTAAACAGACGAATCCGACGGCCAAATAGCAACACAGTTTCCAGTTACCGCCGCCAGGTGGTAATTTGCTAATGAGAGTTTTGACGTCTTCGAGCGTTAAAAGATCGCATAACGCGCGTTAACACGCAATTATTTTTTAATATAAAAAAAAAAAAATACGGAAAACTTACCTTTGATACAGTTTACCGAGTAACGCAAACTTTGATCTGTAAATTCTTTGCAATCCTGGTGTTAATTTTCACAAACAAAATCGTTTAAATTTATTTAAATAATGTTTTTTTGCCTTATTTCGACGTCTTCGAGCGTTAAAAGATCGCATAACGCGCGTTAACACGCAATTATTTTTTAATACTTAATATCTTTTTAATATTAAAAAAAAAATACGGAAAACTTACCTTTGATACAGTTTACCGAGTAACGCAAACTTTGATCTGTAAATTCTTTGCAATCCTGGTGTTAATTTTCACAAACAAAATCGTTTAAATTTATTTAAATAATGTTTTTTTGCCTTATTTCCAACTGCAATGTTTAAAAATACACAAGTAGTTTGTATTTGACATTTTCTCTAACTGTGAGACATGTTCCAAATCAAAGTAAATTTTAAAATAATTTTGTTTACTGTCTGTTTTTTACAGCTGAACTATATTTATCAAACAAAAGTGAAAATAATTAACCAGGCACATTATTATCTGACTTATTTATATATTAACTATCATGTTTCAATATATATATAGAAGTTAGCAGTGCAAGTGAAACAAGTGTGTTACAGGTTATTGATAATTTAAAAAAAAAAAAAAACAATAATTATGATGTCACTTGTTTAAAAGTTAGCAAACTATGTTCATGCTGATAAATAATACACTGTACTAGATTCTAGTGATAACAGATATATTTAAGATTAATAAAAATATTTTCAAATCTCAAGGTGAATTTTAAAAAATTTTAAATAGATAAAAGCAAATTACTGTCTGATAATGTTAAACTTATATAATTACTTATAAAATCTATTATTTTTTTTATTAAAGTAGTTTACAAAATTAAAAAACATCTTGTCGGAAACACGCACAATAAAAAGATCTAGCTTATAAACTTGAAACAATTCTCTAGAACCCGATTAACAGGCAAATAGTTAAGTTTGCGAACTCTCTGCTGTTTTCTGTTATTTTGTATGCTACCGATGATTGATATTTAACAGCATTTTAATGAAAAGCAATAAGTGTTGAAAAAAACAAGTGTGTCGTGTATTTTATTAATTTATTTGAACTAAAAATTATACTTAAGAATTCGTAATCACATAAAAATGTCTGCGTATGTACATGTTTCATTTGTGTTATCAATAAAGTTTGATAAGATACATTTAATACAACAAATAATATTAATAAATTAATTTTATTCAACAATATAGTACTGATTATAGATTACAACTGTTATAGTTGATAACAAATTGCATTAATAGTTTGAAACTTGTATTAAAAACTGCTATAAATTAATAACAATGTTATAAAAATAACAATTTATTCATGATTTTAATTTCATTAAATATAAAAATAAATATCAAAATTATCCATATAAAATGTATACAGTTGAGTCTCTGTAGTCCAACACTCTGCAAATTGTCTTGCCGCAATGTGAAATTTTCACTTGTCAATGTGCCAGAAAGAGAAACTGATGTAAACAAATTGTCAGTCGCTATTCATTCGTTGCTCAGGCTTATAGGCAGACTAATTTTTATGTTCAGTTTACTGATTACTGTAAAATAGTTTTTTTACTGTATCAGTGTTATTCATCTTTACATAATGTCACAAATTGGAAAAAGTGTAAAACGAAAACACAAGACATTGACTGTGGTCGAAAAGGTAGAAATAATTAAGGAACTTGACTTGGGAGAAAAGTTTTGTGATTTGGTTTCATTTTATGGTATTGGATGAGTCACCATTTATATCGAAAACACAAGACATTGACTGTGGTCGAAAAGGTAGAAATAATTAAGGAACTTGACTTGGAAGAAAAGTTAGGTGATTTGGTTTCATTTTATGGTATTGGATGAGTCACCATTTATGATATTACAAAAAATCAGGATAAAATTGAACAGTTTGTGAAAGATTTGAACATCAAGAGCAGTGAAAGGAAAGTCTTAATAAACTGAATATATTCGTTTGTGTAATTCCATTTTTTCAGTGAATATCCAATAATCCACTAAATGTGAAATCCGACAAACCCCAGAACCATGTGTTGGATTAAGGAGACACTACTGTACTGTAAGAAAAACTGATTAATCCTTCATTTATTCTCAAGATTCAGTATTTGGAATATTAGTAACAATTGCTTTTCTAATTCTTCATTGTCGCCATCATTGACTATTACAAAGTCCCAATTTTCTATGTCGTCTAAATCACATTCAGATTCGGCATCGTCCACTCCTAAATTAATTTTAATAAACAATAAAAAAATGCAATAGTGACAATAATTATCTAATAAAAAATAAAATATTGAGAAATCTATAATATTATATTTACTTGTGTAATTTTCACACTTGTTTTACCAATTTTCTCATCACAAAGTAGATGAAAAAAATTATATTGAGAATTTTCAGAAGTCATTGTTTTACAGATGACTTTCGGATTAGATAGGTACCTATTAAATTGAAGTGTTTTGGGATTATACTGTAATATATGCATAACATTTATTAAAATTTATAATAAAGACATATTATTATGTGTGTTTTATTTATACTAACTTCCTGTACTCTTTCTACCATGCAGTTTCCATTTTGTTTGGCAAATTTCATTTGTAATTCGAATAATTATTCCCATGGGTGACGGAGCAACATTTATCCATTGTCTAAACTTCATACCATAAGAGATGATTAAAGTAGTCTTTTTCTTCTGATGCCCTATCATACTCATTTTTAGAACTTTATCAAGTTTTTCTCATATTGTCCTATATTCTTCTCACTTCATCCTTAGTTTTTCTCTGAATACAGAATTGTATTTAGAGATATAACTGTGAGATCCTTGAAAAATATTTGGAAAAATTAAAGTACAAAAATTATACAAGTAAATAAATATACTATTCTTCTTCTAAGAAACAGAATTTCTAAAAATTTACCCTTTGTAAACTCCCAATTTCTAGTTTTTCTCACATTTTCTGATGCAACTATGCGAATTAGATATGTTATTTTTGGGTAATTTTTTTTAAAAAAGTCCAGATCAGTCTTCCTCCTGGCATCTGTTATAATCCAAAACACTTTTCCTTCTGCTTTACTCTGGACGATGGAAAGACGACAAAAATAATCTGGATCTTTTTCTCTCATAGACTCACCCCATTTGATCATGTCAAGCCTATATTTTTCTTTATAAGAACTAGCGTCCAAAAGACAATTATATTCCAAACTGTGCTCCTATGTAATAAAAATAATTAAGAATTAAAGAAAAAGTAATAAACAAGTAATTCTTTTACATAAATAGATATAATACAAGCAATATGAAGAATGAGTAATATTAATACTACACTTTGAATATTGTACTATAATATATTCAAATTCAAATATATGATTTCTATAATTACATAATCTACTAACAATTACAACAATTATTTGCAATTTTGTAGCCTATTCATTATCTACAGGGGGGCAAAAAGTGCAGGGGGCAAAAATGGCTGGGTGCAAAAAGTGTTGGGAGCGAAATGTTCCGGGGGTGAAATGATCCAGGGGCGAAACGTTCTCGGGGCGAAATGTAGGAGGCGAAATGCAGGGGACGAATTTTCCGTAAACCGTGTGCTATGGATGTTTGTTAAACCAGACAGTATAGAAATTAATCCTTTCCTATAGAATAGTATAAAGTCAAAAAGAAACTTTTTAAAGTGTTTAATAAGGTAATAAAAACAGAATTAAACTGAATTGAGCCTATTCATTATCTACAGGGGGGCGAAATGCTCCGGGGGCGAAATGTCCTGGGGGCGAAACGTTCTTGGGCAAATTGTCGGAGGCGAAATGGAGGGGGCGAATTTTCCAGACCCTGTAGCACACACTACCCAATCCTCATGACACTTATTATAAACAAGTTTTGTGGTAAATATAATACAATTACTTAGAAACTACATCAAATTATTTCTTTATTCATTATTTTTATTCCAAAATAAATTAACATTGTAAATATACTTGTAAATTATATAAAATTTACTGTCTTATTTGAGAAACTTATGTATGAGAGAAGATCAAAAAGTTCTTACCCCCATCATGATGTGGATATGCTAGAGATTTGAAATTTGGTCATCAAACTCTTCTTCTCTACATATTATCTCCTAGGATCATATACTTCTCTCACCTGTGGAACAGTTGTTTAATCCCCTCTTTGTAGAAGTTTGCAGATTTGGAAGCAAACCAGGTTTCCACAGCCGTAATGATCTCCTCATTAGGGTTTGTTGGTTTTTAAAAACTGGGTTCAAAAACTGGTTTTTATGGGGTAAATTTGTAAAATTCGAAAACCGGTTTTTAAATTTAAAAAAAAAAAGAAAAAAAAAAAAACAGTTTTAGATATTAAAATTAATATGAAAAACTTAATTAATTATTTAATTAAAAATGTTAACATTTTGACTTGAAATTACTTTAATAAATAAAATTGCAATAAACTTTTGCTATATTTGCAAAATCCACAAAATATTTCAACAAAAATTAGTGTATTTCCACTAGCTTCAAAACTCAATAGTATTAAGTTATCTTGAAAAATATTGTCTAGAATATATCCAAATTCTGGTATGAATCTTTAACCCGATGATGAATATATTGGAGATGAAGAAACTCTAATAAAAGCCATGGAAAAATCAATTCATAAGATTCTTGAGGAATCTCAAGAAATGATATCAAATCTGAAGACACTGAAGGCAGAATATTCAATATTTGAGACAACCAATAAATTAACAAATACAGTTGAACCTCGATATCTCAAATCTCACGGGAATAGAAAAAAATTCGATACAAAGAGTTTTTGAGATATCAAGGTTCAATTTTGAATAAAGATTTTTATGTCAATAATACATACCATAGATTTAATACTATATAAGACACTATTTTTTCCATGAAAATTACTATCTAAATACTCCTGCATCTTATAAACCAAAGATTGAAAATATCACTGAATAAACACAATCATATTGACAAAAATCTATCAATAATTAGGAGTGAAACTTAGAAACAAAATTACTGTATGACATGTTCATTATTCTGAGCATATACAAAAAAGTTCCTGTTCTGGTTATTGGTAGCACATTTACATTCTTTTGTTAAATTTAAATCCTTTGTTTAGATTTCAAAAGCAAAAAATTCATAAGTATTTTTTAATTTCTGTAGCACAAAAATTATAAACTTATTCAAGATAGCAAAGGTTTTGAAGAAAATACTTTGAGATAACTATTGAAATTACATTGGTTTAATGCTGAAAGTGCATGGAAAAATTTTTTATAACTATTGAAATTACATTGGTTTAATGCCGAAAGTGCATGAAAAAATTTTTTTCCACATATCAGCATTGAAATTACATTGGTTTAATGCTGAAAGTGCACAGAAAAAATTTTTCCACATATTGAGGGTTTCGAGATAGCGAGGTTCGAAATAACAAGGTTACATTGTATTTAGATTTATTATCTGATACCTTGAAAACGATAAAACCAAGTTCAGTAGCTAGTGAGAGAGTTTTATATTTTAGGAAATTTTGTATCTAAAATAAGAACAAGATTAAGTAATCATTCATTGGACATTTTATGTTTTTTGAAATCATATTTTCTGAAGAAAATTACTAAATGCAATAAAAATTTATTATTTATATTTTGTACTTTATTTTAGTTTTTTTTTTATTTGGTAGGTGTTGGTGTATATTTTATTTTGCCAATCTAAGAGGATATGGTTTTATAAACAGGTTGGTGTATATTTTATTTTGCTGTATTTTTTGTAGTTCCATAAATATATAAATAAACTGAAAAAATTTAAAATAGATTATAAGTATTTTTTACTATTTTAATTATATTTTGTTTTTTTGGCAAATATTCGAAAACTGGTTAAAACTGGTTTTTCCCAAAATACTGGAATTCAAAAACTGGTTTTTTCAAAAGTCTGTTTTTGTATAAACCTATTCCTCATCAAAGAAACTGCTTCTCTCATAAATGTTTTTTCATATTTCAAAACAGAAAGAAGTCTGAAAGTGCCAAGTTGGGAGAATGTGTGGGATAGCACAAAGTTTCACAGCCATATTTGTGGAGAAAAGTGACTGTTTTTGCAGTTGCATTGTCAGCTAGCAGCAGCAACACCTTTTGTTAACAAACCATGTCTTTTTTCTTTGATATTGTCTCATAACTTCCATAGCAGGCTCCAATAATATACCCATTATTGTTGATCCTTTTTGTACATAATCTATCAATACGACACCTTTGCTATCTCAAAACACAGACAACATGACCTTGCTGGATAGTCTTCTCTTGGGCTATCTTATAGGCTGGTGTGACCACATTTGAATTCCCATTTTCATCATTTCACAGTCTTGTATGATGGACATTCCTTGCCATATACAGCTGACATCTCTTTATGAATTATTTATGCAACTTTCCCTTGAACCATATTATGTCTCAATATTCAATTTTATCTACTATCATATTTTAATTTCTGTTAAACAGAACTCATCAAAACAAAAAAGGCATGCATATTTGTAAGCCTATCATTATTTACAATTACAAATTTATAGTACATATACAACATGATGAGGATAAGAACTTTTTGGCTTCCTCTCATATATATATACACCTCTCAAACTCTAAATTAGTCAAAAATGTATTTAGAAGTTCTAATTTGATAAGTGTATTGTATGAAGAAGTTAACTCTGATCTATCCTATTATTATTTTAATATGCTCTTTTATTATTTATCGTTATTTTCAGTATTATTTAACGTATTATATTTTAGTTTAAGAGTTAACTCACTTTCCATGTTCTCTGTCTCAGTAGTTAGCAGTACATCTAAATAAGTTTACCACTGATCCGATGTGAGAATATAAGAATGATATCTTATTGATGTCTTGTTTGGTACATAATTAATTTGTAAAGAGGATGACATGATTTGATTTACTCTGTAAACTAATGAATTTGAAATTGTTGCACGATTTTATGTAAATGAAGCCATTTGGGACTGTAAGTCACTTAGTATAAAAACATACGCATCCAACGACACAGCGAGGTGTTCGTATTGAAGTAGAGCTGAATAGTGACAGTTGAATTTCTTGTAAAGATCTACAGTGGCTTAAAGTTTATATCAGAGATGGAGGTATTAGAAGTAATTAGTATTTAAGATTATATTGATTGTGAATATTTGATATTTGAATTTGATTAAATAAATTTTGTTGATGATTTGTTTGGTCTTTATTATTGCTTAAATAAAGCTTTGTTTATACTTTTGTAAGTGTTTTGAGTCAAGTAAATTTATATTTCATTATTTAATTGGTTTTGAGAATTTATTCTATTTATTAGTATAAGTTTCTAACATAGTTTTGTCATTTTAGATTTAACACTTATTCGATACTTCTAGTCGTAAGTTTTTTCCAGTTCCAATTTTTGTCGGATAGATGTTTATTATTGATAGATTGTTTTTTAGATTTGATATATTTATTTTAGAAAATAGTAAAAAGACCTGAGCTCAGGCCAGACTCTGGATTTGCAGAATCATTTAGACTGTTAGGTTGTATTTAGTTATTATTATAGGTATTCGTTGAAATTAGCGACTTTGCATGTTTAACATGTTTTTAGAAAAAGTGGTAATATTAACTATTATAATATGATGCATATCTGTATTATATATTATATATAATATATAATATGATATATATTGTCAATAATATGATATATTATTGACAATATTATTATATACAGTAATGTTGTTAGTATTGACAATAAACTATTACTATCATTAACTCTCATTACAGTTGTGTGTGTAATCATGTTTGTCTTATGAAATTACAGTATTGCACTGTATATTAAACTATAATGATGTAAAAATGTTTTGCATGTCAGAATTTTTTATTTAAAATCAAATTTGTTTAAGTCAGATTTAGATAAATCAGGAGCTTTCTCAAATTAATTTATTTATTTAGAAGGAGTTTCTGATTTATGTAAATATGGCAGATCTGATTTTAAATAAAAAATTTTGACATTCAAAATATTTAACTACTAACAAATTTTAAATGGCCAGAAAGTAAGTTAAAAGTATTTAAGTTTTATATGTAAAAATTTTTAATGTGATCCTCTTATATTATTTACTTTCCAGTACCAATGAAATTTTTCTTTTTTCTTTTCTTTAAAAAGATTGATTTCCTTTAACTTTCTTTTAACAAGATTTTTGTTAGAAGAGTGTACTGTATTTTCATATCCTATCAGGAAAGTGTCTTTTCTAATTTTAATTAAAAAATATAAAAATTAGTTTCATTTATACAAAGAGATTAAATATATTATTTAAATATTTTGCAGTGTGAACCTGCTTTAATAGATTCAAAATATTTTACTGCACAGAAACGTGCTCGCTATTTTTGGGGAAATCTTCCAGGAATGTATACGTAGGTATATTATTTAATAAAATTAAATTTTATTAAATAAATTTTAATAAAATAAGAATCAGCTAATCAAATTTCATGAATATTTATTATATCTAGTGTGGTCATAAATTCCTACTCAAAATTCAAATACAGGAATATCTTGTATAGCACAGTTAATTGGTTCCAAGAAGCATCCACACTATGCAAAACCTCATTTTTTGAGGTTTATTTATAATGGATTTCAATTTAATTTGTTTATTACAAAGATTTAGGATAATAAAATGTTTAAAAATGAAAACATATTTATTTTTATTAACTAACAAAGAAAATCATTTTAAACTGATATAAATGTTGTAGAAAACATTAGAACTCATTCATTGAATTCCCACATGCTATTTTAGCAAACAAAGTGCCATTCTTGTGACATTTTATAATTTCATGTTTCTTCTCTAATATAAATCACTTGTGTTTTTTTTATCCCAACAGTGTCTTCTTTGTTTTGTCTCCTTTCATTGATACTTAAATAATAAAAGAATATTAAATACAGGTTGATAATCAAAAATCCGGCAATCAATATTCCAGTTCCATCAGTTTTCCAGCATGAATGTCGGAGCGCATTTTTAAATTTACCCTGTTGGCACGTTGTTTTCTGGAGGCACCATTTATGTTTTGATGAATCTATACTCCAGAATCATACGACATATGACAGAATGATTAATAAGGCTGTACCAATGGTTTAGCCCTTGAAAAATGAAGGATGAAGAGAGGAGATTATAGGAAAGTTTAGGAGAGATTAAAAGGCACTACCATAAGAAGTGGGGTAGCCCACTAGCGGAAAGTAGAAGCAGCAACCAAGCCACAGAGACCTATGAGTGCCGTTAATTAAATAAACAAAATTACAGACTTCATCGGACAAGCCAATGGATTAACAGTTTCTGAACAGAGAATTATACTGAAGATCAGTCACTGTTCCACAAGTGAATAGAAGATGTCAACAAGAACTTTTGCAGGACAGGAGCCAGGAACAAACAATCTATTATTCTTTTCCAATTAGAGTTTGACTCTTGAAGACTGAAGGGAACTGTTGAACTTGTGGCAGAATGGTATTAGACGGAGGCACTCTTGAACTACCTTTTGGATGTGCGGCTGATGCTAGAGTCCAGATAAGGATTAAAAGTAGACCACCAAACTGAGACCAAGGAACCTGTCCTCTCAGCAGAAACAGAAGTCTTTCTACTTTCATCAATGACCATTATCTTTATGGTCAGCAGGAGACACATTGCATGCACCAGCACTGAGATGAGTACTGTTGGATGCACTTATTCAACAACAGTACAAAAGGGAAAGTCCAATCACTTTTTGGAACTTCTTTAGAGGACAGCTGGCACTCTAACTCCTCCACTGGAGGAGCACTGAAGAACTCAGAAACACCTCCTGCAGTAAAATGGCATACACAAAGCACAACACTAAAGTGGGCACTATATGGAAGTGGGAGCACTGAACCTTTACAGAACACAGAACTGGCACTAGAAGTCACTGATTGAAGCTCCCATCCAACAACAGCACAAAAGAGTTCTACTATAGATGCACCCACATACAGAGTAGAGAAAGCACTGGCAAAATGGTGTAAGCAGAAGTTAGTAGGATATGAATGGTCATTAACATCTTCAAGACAATTTATTGATGCTATACACGAAGTAGGCCCTATACCAGAAGAAACGATGGAGGTGTATGATTTTGAGACACTATACCCCTCCATAAAACTAGAACCTACATGTTTGCTATTATACAGAATGCTTTTAGAGAATCTGCCAGATGAAGAAACAGACCCAGAATTATTGCAAAACCTTTGTCACCTGCTTATACATGAGGCATACTTCCAATTTAATGACAATTTTTACAGACAGACTGTGGGTGTCCCGATAGGAAGCCCACTAGCGGGAATATTAGCAGAACTAGTCGTCAGAAGATAAGAAAGTGATGTTTTCCACACACTTATCCCAGCAGTAAAATTATATAGAAGATACATTGACGATGTTATTATTATAAGAGAAAAACAGACAACCAGACAGATATAGAACAGGCTTTTCGTGATGAAAGTTTGGGGCTGAAGATAAAGTAAAAAAAGATGAAATCGAAATAAGCTACTTGGACGTTAAAGTAAAAATAGTCAGAGGGAAATACCAAAGGTATATAGGAAAGATACGTACCCCTTTTTATCCATAAAACCTCGAGAGAGCCCTGGCACATAAAGATGGCTTCATTTAGAGCCCTTCTTGGCAGAATTACAATGCACTGTAGTACATGAGAGAGTATTACTGAAGAATTAGAATGGATTATGCAACAAGCAGAGGCCCACAGATACAGCCGGAATATAATATTAAAAATGTGGAGAAGTATAGAGAACAAAAACGGTGGTAGAGATAGTGATCAGAGCAGAGAAGATGTGGAAAGAGAAAGACAGGACAGTTCCTATACATTAGAAACAAACCCATATATTATGAAATATAAGAATAAAATACAGAAGGCAGCAGGAAGAAGAGTAGCTTTTTTGAGAAGAAACACTGTATTTAATTTAACTAGAAATGATATAGACGAGAACCCTTAAATATGCCAGGTGTATATCAAATACCGATAGACAATAAAGATACTAAAAGTGAAGAACTTTACACAGGATCCACAACTAGATCTGTTAAGAAAAGACTCCAAGAACATAAAGCAGACAAAGAGAAAGAGAAGGGTTCGACGGCACTAGCGCAAAGACTGATGAGTTTCGAGGCTACACCAAGATGGAATCCATATATTATGAAATATAAGAATAAAATACAGAAGGCAGCAGGAAGAAGAGTAGCTTTTTTGAGAAGAAACACTGTATTTAATTTAACTAGAAATGATATAGACGAGAACCCTTAAATATGCCAGGTGTATATCAAATACCGATAGACAATAAAGATACTAAAAGTGAAGAACTTTACACAGGATCCACAACTAGATCTGTTAAGAAAAGACTCCAAGAACATAAAGCAGACAAAGAGAAAGAGAAGGGTTCGACGGCACTAGCGCAAAGACTGATGAGTTTCGAGGCTAATGGAAGAGACAAAATTGGTAAATATGATACAAGATCCAGAAAAGCTAAAAATAACAGAAACGGTAGAAATCTACACAAGAAAGGCAGCAGGCAAGAGTGTCATTAATTATAATGAACTGGAGAAACTAAGCTTAGCGTGGGAGTTTTGCTATAAGAATATGACAGAATAATAAGGTGACAATAATAAAAATGGAAAGAAGGGTGGTAATCTTATTTTACTCTTGTAGACTTATTTTATTTTAGTGTAAGCATGCTAAATGCATTAATATGTTATGATTACGTAAGCTCTTACGCTGAAGAAACATGCTTAGAACTATATTTTTAAAAATTTGTTTAAAGTTTAGAATATTAGAATTAGAATATAATAGTTTTGTAAAAACGATTTTTTTGTAATAAGTATTATTTTTAATGTTCTTAAATACTGAGAAGGGCTTGTTAGAGCCGAAAGTGCTATATTTAATAAAGTTGGTGTTAGTATAAATGTCTAGTTTTTTGCTTTCCCTGCTCAAAGAGCTGAAACTTTATTAGTGATACATTTTGTTTAAAAAAAAAGGAAAGTCTTATAGCACACAAATCTCTGTTTTGTCATTTTTAGTTATTTATTGTGATTATATTAACAACAATTTAATATTATTAATAATAATAATAATATAAAATAAGTTAATTATTTGTTCAGTAGTTTTCAACTTTAAAATTTTTGACACAACAAACACAACAAAGTATAGTATTTTCTGATTTTATTTATATTTTCCCCTTTTCTATTTAGACTAAATGTTTTTTTTCTCTGATTTTTTGACTTTTTCTTATATATTTTGCTATCTATAGTCAATCAGCAAAAGAAAATATTGAAATTTTTGATTATTTTTCAATTTATATAAATCAGGGAATCAGCCCAGAGAGTGATCCATTTCAGTATCTTGATAAAAATGTATGTTTAATCTCTCAGATTTTGGTTGGTATTTTGAGTCCTTTGATTGCTAAGGAAAATTTAAAATTGGAATAGTTGCAAACTAATGATTTTGACTGAATCTATATCTTTCTGTTTTGAGATGATGTACTTTATACTGTCATAAATATAAATTATGGAAAAATATTTGAGATTTTAGAAGTTGTATGAAAATTATAATAGTAATAAATAATAATAGGAAGTTTAACAACAAAGATTTAAAAATTAAAAAAATGCATTTTATTATATTAATTTTATTATAAATATTATAATATCCCCTTTTATTATGAATTTCAGCTGAAAATATTTTCATTAATCACAGTTTATAGCATAATATAGCTTACCAAATTTAATCAAATTAATTTAATTTCAAAATATATAGATATATATGCATACACATGAATATTTGCTAAATATGATTCAGTACACAAGAGTTTTCTTCAGTAAATTATTTTATCCAGGATTTTTGAAAATCTAAGATGGGAAATACATTTGTTTCCCATGTTTCCCATCTATTTTATCTTGAGAAATATTGAACACTTATAGGAAACAACATTTTGGTATAGGAAGTCTATCATGGCCTATTCAATGGTAACATAAAATGCCCTTAACAATGAAATCATAGTTAAACAATTTGCCATCTCAAAAACTGTAAAAGATAAACAAATTACAAAATTGAAGAACATGTTAGTCTATTAGAAAGCATCTGATTATTATTTAAAAATAAATGAAATAATTGACATATTGGAATATTTATATTACACCTGTAATCAATTTATTAAATGAATTCATTGAACAATTGTATACAAAATGTTGAATGTGCTCAATTCTGCATTTCCTATGCAATGTTTTCATGGTAATTCTTTTTAACAGTATGAATACTATTTAAAAAATTTACATAATTCTAATAATCCTCAATCTATATTAGTATTCCATTTAAACAATCAGATCATAAGTTAGAAATCCTTTATAATTATTGATTGCCTATTATTATTATTTATTACAGCAACATACAAACATATAAAACCAAGGAGAACAGATATAAAATGTTTAAACTTTATATCCTATCTCAGGCTCTTCAAACTGATAAATGAAAAAATGAAATATATTTTAAATCCTCAAGGGAATGAAAAATTCTCTGAAGAAAAATTAAAATTCCGTTATAGAATCAAGGGATTAAATAAGGCGGATTATTTAGATATAAAATGGACACTGCACATGTATAGCTGACATGCAATACATGTGCAGTGTCCAGACATTTGAATTATATTGATCAAATATAGAACTTGTATCATAGTTGCAAATTGAGGACTATCAATATTTTTTTTAAATTATTAACAATAATAAATTAATCATATGTAAAAAGTAATAATTGTTAATATTAGTAAATTATAAAATTTATTAATTCAATAAATGAATGAGAGGTAAACATTCCAATATAGTGATTATTTCACTTTTGTTCAGATAGTAATCAAATGCATTCTAATAAACTTGATATGTTCTTCAACTTTGGAATTGGAAGTTTTAATCTACAGGGTGGCCCATAATTATGCATATGATGTTTCAAAGACTGCAGTAAAGAAACTAGCAACATAACTTGAACATAAAATTGAACATAAACACATTACTTACAAGAATTTTAATCTCTGTTCTCCATGGCATGGTCCACCAATGCACCATCCAAATCGATACATGCCTGGAGACGAAGAGCAACGTTGTCACAAGCAGCTTGACAGACCCGTACTGGTATCCTGTGGAACTCTTCTGTGATAGCTTCCCATAGTTTGGCCAAATTGCATATGTGATGTTGATACACTTTGTCCTTTAAAAAACCCCATAAGAAAAAGTCAGGTGGTATCAAATTGGGAGATCGAGCTGGCCACTCCACAGACCCACGTTGACCGATCCAGCTGTTCGGGAATGTTTCGTCCAGCCACTCTCGCACTGGTATGGCATAGTATGGCAGTGCTCCATCTTGCTGCCACCACTGGTCATTAATGTTGGGTCATGCAGACAGTAAAGGATACACAGTGTCTGTAAGCAATTTAAGGTAACTTTTTCCAGTAATGGTATCATCGAAAAAGAATGGGCCAATCATCCCATCATAAGAGACACCTCCCCAAACCATGACACCAGGACTTTTGTCATTTTTTTTGTCCAGAATTACAAATACTACAGTCAGTCAAACATCATATACATAATTATGGGCCACCCTCTATCTTTTATAGCTTTCAAAATGGCAATAGATAAGCCATAGTGGACTTACTATAATAAAGTATTGTTATTTACTGCTTATGTTCAATTTTTTCAAGCCAGTTGATGGGAAACAGATTTTTTGTTATTCAGTATAAAACAATTATAAAATTCAATTCATAGATTTATGTCTATTAAAAATTAAAAAATATATCAGATATTCAAAAAATTTTAATTCAGTCTTTTTATCTAGGGTTCAAGAATACTGGAGTGCAGCTGAAATTCCAAAGTATGTAAAAAATATATTTCATTTTTTCATTTATCAGTTTGGAGAGCCTGAGAGAGATCAAAGAGGTGTGATTGATATGGTTGTGTGTGATGAGAGATTTCAGGGAAAGATTATGGAATTAAGAGTGATGAAAGATGCAGAGATCATTTCAAATCATTTCCTAGTGATTTTAAAGATGAAGAAATGCAAGGAGAACAAAAAGAAGTACAGATTTTATTGAAAGTAGAGAATCTGCTTGAGAAATGAAGATGTAAGAAAGAAAGATATTGTGAAAGATTTGTTCCAATGAATTTTAGAGATCATCATAAAAATATTTCATGCTTCACTTAAAGTTTCAAAAATAAAATTATCTCATCCTAAAACCAAAATAAGATTAATAAAATATAATAGAATAGAATGAAGAATTCATACAATTCAATAAAAAATAATTCATATTCTATTAATATAATCCATTCAAATTAAGATTATACTTAAAAACAAGCACTAGTTTAAAGTGGAAAAATTAAATAATTTATTGAAGTGCTTTCGACTTTAACAAGTCATCCTCAGCATACAAATTTAACTATAGAACATTTTGGAACATAAAATTATTATAGAACAATATATAAAAAAAATATATAAAGTCGAAAGTGCTTCAATAAATTATTTAATTTTTCCACTTTAAACTAGTGTTTGTTTTTAAGTATAATCATGTTTTCTAAGTGGAAGATCCTACATATTACCATTCAAATTATTTCACTTTAAAACATTTAAAAAAATTTCAGCAATCGAAAAATTTAGAAATTATCATTGGAGGCATGCAATTTCAACCAATAGATGCAAAAAAGCTGATCTGCAATCACTGCATTAATTAAATCAGGATTGAATTTTTTAATGCTTTTTTTATCATTTTTTGTTCCACTCTCTTGATGTCTCTACACATCAGTGAATCTCAATGGGTTAAAGAGGTTTATATTATATTGTGTATTTAATTACATATTTACTATTTAGTTATATATTTTTACATTAGTGCAAAAACTAATGTAAAAATATATAACTAGATGGACAAAGAAACACTTTGACTGATTTATCAATAATAAATTTATTTTTAATGTAAATACATTATTTACTTAATTAAATATATTTTATTATTAATTTTTTAAAATGCTACAATAAAAATAGTGTATTTTATAACAATCAGCATCTTTATTAACACACAAATGCAACTTTTGAGACATTTCTTAACAAACAGAAAACAAAATTTTTTTTTGCAGAATGATTATTCTATAATAAAAATCCCATTATTCTAAAACAATTTAGAAGTAATAAATCTAAAGCATAATGACAACAGGAAGTGAGATATCTAATTATTTTTTATATATTTATTCAATAGATTTATCATATAGATTTATTTTAGTAAGTTTTATTCAGTTATTATCTAAATATATAAAACTGAAATAAAAATCATTTTATGGGATTTAACATAAATTAATTTTGTATTTATTAGTCCTAATCATCCTGAAGATTTATATAATAATGCAACTCTGAATAGTGTGTTGACACCTCATGTCAATAGGAAAGCCATTGTAAGTTGACTTTTAATGTATTGAAATTATATATCAGAAATATCTTTCATTTAAATCAATGTAGATCTGTTTAAACGTTTTACAATTTGTATATGTTACAGGACAAACCCAAATTCAGGAAATACTAGAATTTCCTAATCAAAATGAGAACATTCTAATGCTTGTCCGACGTTCTAGTATTTCCTAGGCTGAACTTGAAATGCCGAACATTTCTTATTCAAAGTCGGGAATTTCTAGTTTTTCTAATCAAAACCCGAAGTAACAAACAGTTAAAACAAAAAGGATAAACAAATCTCATTCAGGAAGGCTGCAATCTGTGTCAGTGAAATGTACACAGGGCTAAACCAGCTTTTGATGCACGAAGCATTGTGTATTTAAATTATGTTTGTGCAAAAAGAACAACATTTTTTTGTAATTTTAAATGCCACAAAAATCTAACTTGCAAAAATAAATAAGAGTACGGTACCTAGTTGTGTTGTGAGATCCGCAGGGTATCACACCGAAACTTTTATTTTATTGTCCTTTTTATAATTATCATGAATATTTGCTTTATTGTAACTATATATATTAATTATGTAACCAACTATATTAACTGATTTATATTGTTATTATATCAATTATTCTGTAAAAATTCTGTTATCTTTGAGATCTGAACGATCATATTTTATTTCAAAATTCGTTTAAAAATTAATAATTATATATTGCCACATTTGGCAAAAATTTTGTAACAGGAAATAGAGTCAGAACCTTCAACACAAAAAAACGGAAGATCAGATAAGGAAACTCTCTTTTTGCAATTTGTTCCTTTTCCCACAATCAGCCATTAATCATGATTAATCATCAGCAACCGATATTGTATAAAAGGACCTCAGTTCCTCTTGAAGTTGTTCCTGGTTGCTGTTCCCGGTTGTCATTCCTGGTTTTGGTCAGCTGTTGGGCAGTGCCAGGTTCCCGTCACATCGTCCCTGTCCAGGGACTGACATTGACGTAACCAAGTACAATGTGGGATTACAGACTAACTTTATAATATCAGAAGAATAATGGAAAATACAATCAACAAGTTCCCACTAACTGGGCGGAAAGAGCTTATATCATCAATGTGGGAGGAAGTCACTGTTTATGATAAAAGGACTAAATACTCATTCATAGTTCATCTAGTGCTGCCTGACGATGATAAGATGGAACTTCAAATAGAAAGAAGATGAACGATTCTATTTCCAGGTACACATCACTCAATTAAACCTTTTGGCTATCTTTTGATCTTGATCTTTTATTGTAAATATCGTTCATATCTCAACACTGCTATTTGTTCTCAATCTTTATTTTGTTCAATCAATTTATTCAGAAGTTGTCAACCTTCTATTTTTATTGTTAAATAAACTTGCTTTTGCTTTTGCTAACAAGTGATGAGTCAATCTTTCGCACTCGGAGCCCTGTGCCTCTTACCTACACGACCTTCAGACTTACACGACTTTATTCTAAAATCATATCAAAATTCTCAGCCTATATCTCTTATCGTTTGTGCTGGAGCAACACGAATTTAAACTGCTCCTGATGTCAGGACTGACAAAAAGTTCGACCTGTTGCAGATTCTTACAGTGTTTTTCAACTTTTAAAATTTTTTACTTCGTATTTTATATTGAAATTCGACTAATAAAAATATTAAAATATTTGTTCATAAAAAATAAAAAGTTGGCAATTTCAGTTCTTTAAAGTCAATCATGTATTATATTTTATTTTTTAAAGAACTGAAATTCAGTTCTTTAGAAAATAAAATATCATTATGTTCATTATTAAAATAGAGCTAACTCTTCATGCATTATGTTCATTATAAAATAACGTTTTTAATCAATTAATCAACAATTTTTCTATTCATGGTATTACCATAAATACAAAAATATAAAACATAACTAGGTACCTCTTATTTATTTTTGCAAGGTACGTTTTTGTGGCATTTAGAATTACACAAAATGTTGTTCTTTTTGCACAAACATTATTTAAATACACAATGGTTAAATAAGTTTTTGAATAAAAAATGTTCTGCATTTAAAGTGGATTTGCTTTATATACATACTTCCACTGGCGTAGATTGCAATTTTCCTCAATGAGATTTGTTTATCCTTGCAGATATTCTCTAAAGAAAGAAATTTTTGCTTGCAAATATCGAACTCTTGTTTTTAATCAATTAATCAACAATTTTTCTATTCATGGTATTACCATAAATACAAAAATATAAAACATAACTAGGTACCTCTTATTTATTTTTGCAAGGTACGTTTTTGTGGCATTTAGAATTACACAAAATGTTGTTCTTTTTGCACAAACATTATTTAAATACACAATGGTTAAATAAGTTTTTGAATAAAAAATGTTCTGCATTTAAAGTGGATTTGCTTTATATACGTACTTCCACTGGCGTAGATTGCAATTTTTCTCAATGAGATTTGTTTATCCTTGCAGATATTCTCTAAAGAAAGAAATTTTTGCTTGCAAATATCGAACTCTTAGCGGAAATACATGAGAAATGAAGACTTTTGTTTTAATTGTTTGCCACTTCAGGTTTTGACTAGGAAAAACTAGAAATTTCAGACTTTGAATAAGAATGTTCAGCATATCGAGTTCGGTCTAGGAAATACTAGAATGTCTGACAAGCGTTAGAATGTTCTCGTTTTGACTAGGAAACTCTAGTATTTCCTGAATTTGGGTTTGTCCTGTAACATATATATATAACCTTTTTAATTATTTACTTATTTTTAATCAGCTTTGAAAAATTATATTATTTATGAAGACAATGCACTAAAATATAGTTTTTAATTATATTTAATAAAATTTAAGCCTTGATCATGATAACATTGCTTAAAATTATTCTTTATATAATTGAAAATTATTTGAATATAATTAATTATTTTAAAATTAAATGCCTTCATATAAATAATACAACAAAAATACTATTATGAAGAATTTGTAAAGATAGTGATGATAAGACATTTATTTACAGTTGTAAGACAAAGTATTTTTCACAGACAGAAATGAGATTAATCACTTTAATACTTTAGATGCTTTTACTTTCTCTTTTGATAAATTTTTCCATATATACTGTATAAAGAATATGGATTAATTAAAATTAAGTATAAAGGGCCCCGACTTACAACAGGGTTGCATTCAAAAATATCAGTTATAATTCAAATCCTTCATAACTCAGAACACAATTTTCTATGAGCATAATGTTATAAATGAGTTCTATGTGGTTATGTTCTCCAACCACTAGAACTCAGAATATTAAATATTCTTTATAAAAAGTAGCATACAGTAATGTTGAATAAACTGTTTATTCTTCAAAATGAGGGAATTGTGTATTTCGTGCTTAGTAGAAATTAATATGGATAAAACTGAAGAAAACACAATGTAAAAACAAAGAAGAAATGCTTATTTTCCTATGTCCAAGTTTCTAGCATCAATTTATATAGTAAAGCAGTTGTTTACCATGTTGAAAGATCTGGTTCAACTCTTGGTCTCACATATTGTTTTTAGGAAAGGTCCAAGCCTGCCAGGCTTATTGAACTTCATTCTTCTGGCTGATCCCATTATAAGTGTTGAGTCATCTGTGGGGACTTTACCACTGCCAAAAGTATACCTTGGCAGCTTAATTCAAACTAACCTAACCCTTTCTAGCAAATATAAGCAATTATTTTTAATACTACTTTTCAATCATTGATTGACTACTACAAGATGGTTATAAAATAACTGATCCTACTCACAGCTCACACTGGAGCAGATTCTAATCAACATATGACACAAATATCTTGTATATTTGCTAATTAGACATAGGATCGTATTTTTTGATGAAAAATAAAATAGTTCAAATTTTCACTACCAGGCAAAAATATAGTGTTTTATGGATGAAAAATACATTAAGAAATATAGTATTTTGATAATAAGATTATTATTCAAAAAGTAATTACAGAATTTCAATTTGTGCTCCACCTAAGCCAATTTTATGTTGGATACATAACACTGCATGATCAATAGTAACTCAAAGCATTTCCTGTGGAATGTCTGCGACATGCCAATTTATGCATGCCTTTTAGTTCAGCCACACACTGTACTTCTTAATAGATTTGATCTTTCAAATATCCTGATATCTAGAAATTATAGGGATTCAAGTCTGGAGATTCTAAAAAAAACTGGAGATTTGAGTGACTATTGATCACACTGTATAACCCTAACCATAGGGCTACCAATCACTTCAGTTATCTAACTATAATATTTATTCTTGAACATGAAGAACAAGTTGTAAGCAATAAAGTGACTAATTTCTCTCAAAATATATGGTAGAACTTCTATATCCTGTGCATTCTCAAACTAAAACCTATAAAACATTAAGTGGGCCAGGGCTATATTGATGGACAAATATAACTTACTATAGTCACAAACTACCAATGTATCATCTGCTTGTGGTGGATGTTGTTGGAACATAACTTATAAAGCGTTTTGAGAACTTTGCTACAAAGAATAATTTTCCATTTTGGTAAGGCACAATTAACCAATCTCCTCTCCAAAGGTTACGATAGAGAGTGTATCTTATCCACCATAAGTGTTAGGCCAGTCAAGTGTTTATGAGGCTTACTATATCCAAATAATGAGGGCACAAAAGATTTGCAACATCTTAATCTTTTACATGTTCAGGAAACCATTTTTACTTATGAGCTTTTTATTTCACTATTAAGCTTCATTGTTGGATCCATTTTAAAAGTATTGATTGTGAAGTCACTATAAAATCATATTGACATAATTCATAACAAAGCAGCATATTGAGCTGTAGATAAGATGGAGAGCTCTATTTTGTCAGAAGTTCACATAATCAGGAGTCATTAACCAAGACATTTTTTTTTCTTTCAACCACTCATCGTTAACCAAAACCGTCGTTATCCGAGGCACCACTGTATTGCCAATATATTAGAGAATAAGAAAATAGTTGAAAATTACCCATTTCATTACACAATATTCAAAATAAAAGAGAGAATTATATCAAAACTATGATTTTAGATAATGGGTCTAATAATTTGTCAAGGTACTGTATTAAAAAATTACTTAACTAAATTCTTATTATCATATCCTAGATGACTAAAGAAAGATCTTGACTAAAACCAAAAAATTTATTTAACAAAAACTAGTTAGCCAAACTTTCATGTAGGTGGTATCGCACCTTTCCTACACGTCTCTCAATTGAGCCTTCCAATTTAGTGATTTTAAAAGATGTCAAAATATAATTCTAACTTGATTAATCTAAATTCAAAAAATGTCTTAAGCATAATAAGACACTTATAAACGTTTGAATTGCATTATTGCTACTCTACATTAGAATATAGAGAAAATGGTATGGCTTTGAAATAAATTATTTATTATTCAATGGCCAAAAAAATTTTGTCATTTAATGGTATTAGACCTAACTATTAAGGAAATTTATTTTTAAATAGTTAAGAATTAATCAAATGTGTTTTGATACTAAAATTTAAAAAAATTCAAAAAGTGGAGTTAATCGATGTGGCTTGTGAACGGCTCATATGTTGATATAGTATTTTGTAAAAAATAATATATTATGTGAAATTTTATAAACATATAACAAATTAAGACAAAAATTGCTTCAATTTTTTCTTTAGAGAAATTTTTGCTGGCCATTTTCAGGAAGTCATACATTATATAAACAATGGATTTTTGTGTATAAAATCTGTGAAGTAAAATTTTGCATTAGTGTTTGTTATAATTGCTGTACTATAATTATTTTACTGTATAAATCTCAAAATCATTATTATTTTAGGATTTTTTTGAATTACAAGAATATCTGGAAATCAAAACTGTTTCCAGGAAAAATGTAGGATTAAATGTGAATTTTTTTATTTGCTTATCACTGACCAACCTGAAAATGTCAGAAAATTTCTCAGATATTGATCATGTCTGACTTTTTGATCAACATTTCCTTAATTTAAGGAACTGTTAATTCTTTAAGATTAAGATCCTAGTTTTCTATTTTTGATGATTAAGGTAATTGATACTTTGCCTTGATTCAGTATAGTAAATTTTTTCATGCTTATCCTTATATAGAATGTTTTCTAATGTTGAATACAAGTAGTCCTCAACTTATGATGGGATTATATTTTGGTAACCTCAACATAAGTTGAAAAATGATCCATAATGGTAATAATTTTAGTAATAATAATAAACAATGGAATACTGAATCCTTTAAGATGGTACAGTAAGACCCCATTTAATGTGGGGGAATACATTCCAAAAAACCAAGAAACAGCATTAAATGAGGTCATCTTAACGTAAATGATGGGGATAGGTGAAATGGGACAGTGAATAAAAAATATGCATACTATTTTTTTAATTTTATTTATAACATATATTATTTCTGTTATATTACATTAATTATGGACATTTTTTATTACTAATATCGATTTGTATTCATAAATCATTCATGAAAAATTCTTAAAATTAGAAAATAAAAAATTTTAAGAACAAAAGGCAGTAATCAGATTTCAGTAAACTATAAACAACAAAAAATATAGATGAAAGAAAAACATTCTAACTTCAAGGAACTGTTGTTCGAAGTGGCAACAGTCAACTTAAAACAACTAAAATGGGATAATTGTTATTTTTATTACTGTAAAATAATGTTGATGACCGATCATAAATATGAATTGTTATCGCAGTAGATTTGCACTGATAGCAAATGCACTGCGAGATGAGCATAGGAGTATCAAAGTAACAAATTCATGCCATTTCAGATTTATGAGAGTTGGAAAATTGCACCAAAATGATTCAATAAAAAATATAGAATTAAAAAA
The DNA here is from genome assembly GCA_000484575.1 of Olivierus martensii. NCBI lineage: Eukaryota > Metazoa > Arthropoda > Arachnida > Scorpiones > Buthidae > Olivierus > Olivierus martensii. The sequence goes on along the minus strand of AYEL01057175.1, from coordinate 8,629 downwards.
CAAAACCACGTTCTATCAAAATAACGTTAAACAAAGCAGCATTAAGCGGGATCTTACTGTATAATCATCAAGATTTGATCTCAGGTCTTCAATGTTATAATCTGGAATTGAACCCAGGCTCCAAGATATAAAATTATCTGAAATTGAACCTGGTCCCCAAGGTAATAAGTCATTACTTTACTACATTTTTAATAAATCAAAAAGGTATTTCTAGTCAATATGATATGAAAATAGCCAATTCAGAATATCATAAGGTCAATCGTAAGATTGGAATATCATAAGTTGAATTATTTAAGTCAAGGACTACCTGTATAATAATAAAAAAAATAGTAATAATATTTAATTAGCAATATATAAATATAATAAATATATCTTTATTGAAATATATTATATCAAATATTTATTATTATAATTGTAATGTAGGTAGTGATAAATTGTGCCATACTAAAAGGATTAAAATACAATCAAGCAACTCCAACTTTTCATCAATGGCGTGATAACAGACAAGTATATGGCTTAAATTTTAGCAGTCGTGAAGATGCAGAAGCATTTGCTTTAGCTATGTTCAGAACATTGGAAATTTTGAATCAAAACAGTAAAGTATCATTTTAATTTAATTTTTAAATTTTAGTTATTTTTTACATTTGTAACTTAATTATTTGACATGTTATGTTAATTGCTATAATATTAGAAAATGAGGACATAAGTGCACACATGCATGTACATGTATAGATACACATACAAGGTTATATGTGCACGTGCGTATACACACACACACACACACGCGCGCGCGCGCGTGCGCGCGTGTGTGTACGTGACACACACACACACACACACACACACACACACACACACACACACACACGCGCGCGTGCGCGTGTGTGTACGTGTTCTGAAACTAACACACACACACGTGTGTGTGTGTGTTAGTTTCAGAATGGTGCGTGTGTGTGTGCACATCTATTGTTTGTAACTTTTGATTAAAAATGCGTTGTCATATTATCTAAAACTTATTTATTTCAAAAACTATTGCTTTTATGCCTGAAAATATCATTTATAGCGGGGGTGGGCAAACTGCGGCCCTCGGAACTACTTAATGCGGCTTTCCAACTAATAGCTCTAATGCCAAAAACTTTATCAATAAATAAAATGAATACAAAAAAATATGAAATGTGTTCCATATGTTGGGGGTCGGAAATCCCCCCTTTTCCTTTTGTCGGGATTCGAATCCAAGTATAAATTTTTTTTATAATTTTAACAACGCAAATAAAATGAAATCCGAAGATGCAGTAGGTTGAGAAAGAGGACATGTAAGTTTATCTTGCCGTTCTTTGAAACAATCATTTCACGATTGTTTATTCGAATGTCGATCAGGAATGTTACCTGATAGCCGATAACGATGGTATGAGAAACGACGACAGCCAGCCCGAGAAAAAGGTGAAGGAGAGGGCAGCGCTATAAAAGAGCGAGGCTGGACAAAGGTCCAGGTGGAGCTCACTGGGTTTTGTGCACATCGTGCCCTTTTGTTTTGATCGCTGGTCTAAGATAGCTTCGGGCTAATCGCCGCCGTATCAGAAGATCGTCTTCAACCGAAACTCGCTTTCACCGAACGTCGTTTCGTCAAAACATCGAGTTACAATGTTCTCTAATAAAAGAATTGTTGCGTTCAACAATTCTGTTAAGTATTCACAATACTAATCGTCGAACTACAAGATCACCTATTCGTGCGCATTTGTGTTGTCTTCTGGGAAGTAGATCACAACAAGAAAACTGGACTAAAGACTGTTAATTGATAGCCTAAAGACTGTTTATTGTGCCATTGATATCCATGATAGGAAGTCATCAGAATTGCAGGTATTTCTCTCCAACTTTGTGTTGGGAAAACGTTTGTAATTTTAGCTCTCTCTCAAATAATTTTAATGAAAAAAAGAAGCTGTTGAATTTACCTTCAATGTTGTTCTCCATTTCTCGCTGAGACGCCTCAGACAGTCATCCTTACTCACGCGTCAAACCTGGACCGCTTGTAGGTCATAAGACCTGTCAATTCCGCATTTCTGATTCTGCCCGGAATTCCACAATTAATGTCAGAAGTGAGATGAAATGTTGCCATATATAGTCTTCGCTTATAATTTGACAGTACACTCGTCGGTAAACGACACGCCGTTTTATTTATTATACGGACGAGACTCAACTTATCTTTTTGATATAATTACTAGGCCAAACATTGCACATTATGATGCAGAAGAAAATTATGTTATCGAGTTGCAGCTTTGCATGAAGGAAGCTCACCACTTAGCACAAAAGTATGCACAAGACGCAGCGGAAAAGCGCAAGGTGTACCATGATAAAACAACTAGGCCGCATAAATTCTCTGTGGGCGATAGTCTTCTTGAATGAGGTCTATGTTCCCAGAGGATTAAAGCGGAAATTTTATCCAAGATATAGCGGGCCATACCGAATAATTGAGGAAACTAGTCCTGTAAATTTCGTAGTAGAAGATATACAGACAAAGAAAAGACAGTTAGTGCATGCAAATCGCTTAAAGCCGGCAATTGCCCAGTTGGAGTTCGAACAGGTAGAGGAAACAGAATGGGACCAATTAAGACCCGAATCCTCGCCTGAAGGAACCCCAGAATTAGAAATAGATCCTTGGGATGAATTGGTGTTCGCTTCAATGCAGCCAGGACCTTGATTGGACGAGGAGCCGATCGAATCGGACCCCGGTCCGAGTTCACAACCTCAGACCTTCCGAGAATATGCACTTCAGAGTTACAGATCAGTTCCAGATACAGAGTGGGTTTTACCCACTCCTACACATTCTAGGGTCCAAAAGAGAAACAAATGTCTAATAACAATTTAAAATTTAAAGTTTTACACAATTTTATTAGAAAGAGCAAATAGCACAAACACAAATAGAACATTAAAGAGTAGAAATCAATTTAATATAATTTATTTGCAAACATAATCTACAAAACATTCCCCTATAGGTCCAGGGAATAGAATTGGCCTATCGACAGCTGGTATGTGTGGTAGAAATGCACTATACTAGCACAAACGAACTGCACAAACAAATAGCACAAACGAACTGCACAAACACAGATCCCCTGTGGGTCCGGGGAAAGAATAGGTCCACCATGCGATCCTATGGACGGTAAAAGTCCGTTGAATGGATCTGTTTAGGGTTAATACCCTTTTCAACATTCCCCTGTGGGTCCAGGAAAAGAATAGGTCCACCATGCGATCCTATGGGCAGGTGTAGCATGCGTCAATGCCGCATGCTACATGTTGCTTAAAAGTTGCCTCAGTGGAATTGTGGCTTAAGAACCTTTTGAACGGATCAATACAGGCCCAGAAAAGGCTGTCTTTTCCTGTAGGTCCGGGGACAAATTAGAATAGGCCTAACGTATCATCTGAGTATCGTAAGAGCCGACTAAAAGATATCGTTCGTAGATACAACAATCTACAAATGGTCCTTTATGGGTCCGGGGATTTAGAATTGGCCCATCATGGCAATCCTATGAGCGGTAGAAGTCTGTCAAACGGATCTATCTAATCTCTCTGTTTAGGGTTGTAAACATACCCTTTTTCGTACCGTTTTTCTTTTGTTTAGGGAGCGTTTGCGATCTTGTGGTAAAGTCCACGGACGTAAAACTCCTAAACAATTTCAGCTCCACATTGGTGTCAAATAGATAGAAATAAAATGAAAATATTAAGAAATAAAATTATATTAGGAGAATAAATAAAATAGAAAAGAAATACAAACAAAATACAAATTAAGTATAAATAAATAAATTAGGAGAAATATATCCAAGTACCACAACTTAAGCGAAACGCATAGTCTGGTGTGTACTACACGAAGGCTTCCACACTGAAAATAGAGCTAATGCGCACTACACAAGCAGGTACATAACTAAGGAGAGATTCCTCCTTAGTTCCTCCCCAATTCCTCTTTAGGAAGGAGAAGTTTCTCCTTCCTTCAAATAATAATACAGAAATATAATTATACAAGAAACATGAATAAATAGTAAACATTAATAATACTGTGACAACACACTACAATGCATAACACATTTATTTGCTGTGGGTAAAAGTACATTAATTGAAGCAATTCATGAATTTTGTGGCTTAGTTGTGGAGAAATTAATGCCACATTACATATGCTTTCCAAAAACTGAAAATATGTTGAAGGATGCTATAAATGGATATTTTGTTGACTGGCAGTTTCCTCAAGTTTTTGGTGCAGTCGATGGGTGTCATATAGAAGTGTCTCCTCCTAAAGAGCATGCAGTGGATTATTATTGCTACAAACAATTTTATAGCACTGTTTTATTAGCAGTGTGTGACAGTTCATACAGATTTTCATATATTTGTGTCGGATCCCCTGGCTGAAACAATGATGCAAATGTATTCAATCGTTGTTCTTTGAGATCATTGCTGCATGCAAATTCAAGTGTTAATAGCTTAAAAAAAACATTTGTGGTGTTGAGATGCCTCCTCTCATACTTGCAGACTCAGCATTTCCATTATTACCATATGTAATGAAACCATTTCCCGAAGGCCAAAATTTTAACCAGGAACTAAAACTATTAAATTATCATTTATCAAGAGCCAGGAGAGTTATAGAAAATTCATTTGGGAGGTTAAAAGCTAGATTCAGGCTGTTATCTAAACGAATTGAGTATCACATTGAAAATGTACCAATGATTATTAAGACTTGTTGTGTCTTGCATAATATGTGTGAAATTGTTGGAGACACTTGTGATGCTGATTGGCTAACTACCGAAAGTGATATGGACAATCGTGTGTGTATTATTGAAGAAAATAATTATGCAACAGAAATCAGAAATGCATTAGCAACATATTTCTCACAAAACTGAATTTTATTACTTTTATTTTTGTAAGAATTCTTTAAATAAAGAGATTAAATCTTCTTGTAATGTGACACTACGCTGCTGTAACATTGTTTGTTTATTTAAAATTTCAATTATTTTTTGTCTACTTCATTACTTTTGTTGCTTTCTTCTACCATAGTCTTTTTTATATCGTTTATAATTTCTGTCATACTTTCCAAAACCTCTACGTTTTAGCTGTTCCTCTTTCTTTTTCTGCGAGCAGAACAGGAGCCAGTTTGTTCTGGTGTAGAAAAACCACTACTGGTAGATGGTTCCTCAGAGGTTATTGAGAGGACACTGTCATCATTATTACTTATTATATTCTTGAAAAGAAAGGAAAAAAAATCTGATTAAAATTATTTTATACAAATCAAAACTGTTATGTATGTTTGATTATAGCAATTTCAAATTGAATTACCTGAATTTGATCCTCTACACTGGCACTTTCTTCCATTAGGTTATCATCTTGTGCAGGTAGTGAGCCTAAAAGTTCATTCATATTATTAAAATACTTCCATGTTGATGGACTACTTCCAGAGGTTAATTTAAGTTTCTCCTTCCTTCAAATAATAATATAGAAATATGATTATACAAGAAACATGAATAAATAGAAAACATTAATAATACTGTGACAACACACTACAGTGCATAACAGTAGTATGTACATGTTTGTGTGTGTGACTTTGTTTTAATGAGGAGTTGAAGCCAATCTTCAATTTTTAAACACATCATATAGCTCTAAATTTAGTCACTATAACTCTTAACAATAATTTCACTTTATGAACAAAAATTAGTGCGCACTTGATGAAATAGGTAGATTAGATAACATAGATTATCAATAACATAGGTTATCAATAACATAGATTGTTAAAGGAGAGTATAATTATCCAGCTGAGATATTTTTATAAAATCTACAGCAGGAAAGAAATTTATGAATATGGATGGCAATGATTTATCATAAAAGAATTATTTATATAGTAAATTTTTTTATCTTTAAGAAAATGATATTGGTTGATAGAAGTTATTCAAATGTCAATAATCTTTCCTACTTATCTTGTCATGCAAAATTTCAATATATAACAACTTAAAAGGCAATGTTTAAACAATGAGTCTAAACAATGTGAGAAATTTGTTAAATATAATCAGAGGTAAGATTTTATATTACCACAAAGCAGCTGCGCATGTCGCGGCAGCGGACATAGACACAGTGGTAATACCAAACGGCGCGAGTGTGACGCCGATGACATACACCTTCCTTTTCACATATCCCATATAAAATCCTGGGGATGATCCTTTTCTTGTATTTTTTCCAAATACATGATAAAGATGGTTACCTGTGCGAGTTTAGTTTTCCTGCTGTTGACCCCAAAAATATTCGCGCCCCAAAAATTATATAAACATAAAATCTAAAACTTAAAGCTTACTTTATACACTATCTGATTATGGTAAGATTTTAGATTGCCACGAAGCAATTGCATGAGTCGCAACGTCAAAAAATGACGTTGCGATTCGCGCAATCGCAATGTGGCAATCTAAAATCTTACCATAATCAGATAATGTATAAAGTAAGCTTTAAGTTTTAGATTTTATGTTTATATAATTTTTACACACACACATCTACAACTATTGTATATCATGAAATATTTACAGTGCATTCTACTAACTTGTATAATTTTGTCAGCGATTCCATCTTATTTTTTATCGCTTCTACCGCTCTGGATATACCAAACTCCTTTTGTAAATTCTCCTCCATTTTCATATATATGTATCTCTTTCTCTTTATTCTTCTTAAGTTGTCCAAATTCTCACTCCAAACATATATTAATGAGTATATTTCCTCTTCTTTCCAATCAGGCTGTCTTTGTTCAGGAGCAGCCATTTTTCTTGTCTTAACCGGTGTATGACGTCACTAACGGCGTTTCCGAATCGCCGGTAAAGTACCGGCGTTTGAAGATCTATTATCGGCAGTTACACTAACTGATATTAGTCACACTGCCAACAGTAACTGCAGTTAATGGACTAACGGTAGTTAATGGTTGTAGTGTGACCAGGGATTAAGTAAAATATAGTTAATTCTAAAAAAGACAGGAGTTCTAATACTAGAAATTATAAACCAAACAAAACATTGATAAAATATGTGAAAACAGAACTTGGTGTAGTTATCATATTTTTCTGATTCTGAGCATAGATTATTTCACTTTTTACTTTGAAATTGAGATTTGTGTTGGAGTTGATATCAAATAAACTTTCATTCTATAATTTTGAAGAAACAAATTTTTACCATGTTTATTGGAAAAAATGGGAGTTTTTTCCAGCAGTAATCATTATTCAAAACATTAAAGATATTCAACTAAGACAAAAGATAAAAAAATTAAAACTCATGATAAAATATACAAAAGAAATTTTGCTACAATTAATGAAATGGAAAATGCATCTAGTACATAACTATTATCAAAAGTGCAAATCTTGTATCCTAGGTAACTGTCTAATAATCATAGGTACTTTCATATTTATCAGAACCATCAGAGATCATAGAAGTTTGATTTAACATATCATTGATTGTCCTGTGTACATCTCTAATACTGCAATCAATCAACATAATTTTTTTAGATAACAGTGCATAATATCTATACAAAAAACATTAAAAAATGTGAGACCTCCGAGCTGCACATTAAGGATCTTTAGTTGACGTCTCAGGACATATCCTTTTGAGCAGTTGTGGGCTTTGCATATGCCAGACAGGAGAATAATTGAGCTTTCTGACACAGAACTGACTCAGACAACCATTTTAACAACAATTAACATGTTTATTGTGCAGGAGAGAGATTTCTTTACAAATTATTAATTATACAAAATCACCTGGGGAGGATAAATACCTTTTTTTCTAATTGCGATGACAAACCGCAATTAGAAAAAAAAAGAAAGTTTTTTCTTTTGTGTAGTTCTGGCTCTGTCCTCCTCTAGATGAGCTTAGCACAGTTTTTCTTCTATTTCTTGTTAACCTGTAGTTGATGACATCAGATGCCACTTCTATAGAAGTGGCATCTGATGGACTCTGCACCATCTATTGTGCTTTGTGAAAATTTTCAAGGTCATGCAAAAATTCTCAAAAATTCAGTACCTTTCTAACTTTTTCATTCCTTTATTTTGCATTAATTCAATTTTATTTCATTTTTCATTTTTCCATTGACTTTTTAGTTTCTCTGTAAAAAATCAGTGAAGTCCTACAGAAACCTATTAAATTTTTGAAATTTAGTGCATATTCAAATGTGACAACATCGCTGTTACTATTTATAGCTGTGGGCGTTGGCCACAAACAGTAGCAGTGTTAATCGCGCTGCTACTATTTTCGGACAGCGTTATCTTAGTATTGCAGTTTTTTGTTTTGATTATTTGTTTTTATAAAATATTTTGTATTTATATCAATTTACTCAATTTACGATTTATTGAGCTATTTTGATCACTTTTCTTTATTTAAACTTTATTTATCTAAATTTCTTAAGTAAATACTTTACCTTTTTTCATTACAATCAATTTTGATGATCAATATTATTATATTTTGTTTATAAAACTTTTCTCCATTATATATATTTATTCCACACTATCAATATTGATGATCAACATTATTCTGTACAAACAAAGAATTTCTGGAAAACTTCTATAAATTGAAAAATCAGATTGAGAATTTCCATTTTTTACAAGATTTGATTGAATATTTAATATAAAATGACTTGTTC
>AYEL01057170.1:0-17461 GCA_000484575.1 Olivierus martensii | reverse complement strand
AAAAAAAAAACAAAAACTAAAAAATCACCAGATCTGGCAACAGTAACGCCGCGCCATTCGTGAAGGCGAAATATGCGGTGAAACCACCTAAAGGCGCCGCGAAGTTTTGGAAAGCAGTCATATAAGTCAGTGTATCGATTTTGTCTGTATGAACTTATTAAATCAAAAAATTACATCGATCTAATATTTATTAATTAAAAAATGTACACAAATCAGATTTTCTACTTAAGTCGAATCTGCATTATTTTAAATGGAGAACAAGTGTTTTATCTTTTGTATTTTCTCGTTTTTTGCCTAAATTTCGGTGAAAACGAAATAATGTTTTATCTTTTGTATTTTCTCGTTTTTTGCCTAAATTTCGGTGAAAACGAAATAATAAATGAACGATTAATAAATAATGTTGTTTATTTTAATAGATTTAACCAATATTTTAGCATTATCTGCGATATTTTTTAGTTTTAAATACGATATTTTATAGCTGTGTATCGATTTTGATGACAATAACCGAAATTCTGATTACTATAAACGGAGTTTTCATAATGCAATTTAATATGGATGATTCGGGACCGTAAATTTTGATAACATTAAATGTTTGATAACAATATCCGCGATTACAATAAACGGCTTCTACTGTATATCTAAAATAAATATACTGTAAAAATCCAATTACAAAAAAAGTTTATTTAAATTATTAACAACACAAAAAATAAAAAAAACCTTAATATTTCAATTTTTAAAATAAAAGTTGATGTTCAGTATCTGAAGTCCGCCGCCATCTTGTTTACGGTTCTGATAAGCTAAGCATGTAGATTTACAATGAAATGTTTTTGGTGGTATTGTTTGAATTTCTATATATTACAAAATGCTATTTTAAATTGTGATTAACACATGGAAAACAATTTTATTTGTTTTATTAAAAGTTAATAGAGAGTTTCCGCACAGCTACGATTGTGGTTCCGACCAACAGGCCACGGTCTGCGCATGTGCGAGGTTGTGACTTTTATCGTTGACCGATAAAAACTATTTTGTCATTGTGTTTTCAAGACGAGAAGGAAGATGTCCGATGCAACTCAGAATATTAAAATTCTGCCGTCGGCGGTTTAATATAATAGATGATTTTTATTAGAGATAATAGAGTATAGAATAGAAATAATTTGTGAGAATTGAGAGAATTTACAATAATAGAGTATCTGGTGTCGGAAGTTCGAATTTTTTCTAGTAGGCTATCACTATACCTAAGCAAAAAACTTCACTACCCAAAAGAAAATGAAACAAATATTGAATAAAACAGTATTTTCTTCCAAGAGAGACTTGGAAAGTACCTGGAAGAAAATACTGTTTTCTAATTATTTGTAAAATAGAATACTATTCCATTTAACCCACACCTATTGGGCAATATAGAATTTTGCACCTTTAAATAATTTTTTAAATTACATGATAGATATTTAAATATGGTTGCCATAGTTTATATATGTTATATAATTTCTCATGTGCTATTACCTTTTACAGATATTCCCATATAAGCTTTTTTAGAATATTTTATAAATTATAAAAACGAAATGGTATTCCATAATATCCCTAGTTACTCTAACCTTCAGTTGATGAAGCAACTACACATAACTTTCTGAAACGATACGATTTTTTCGTTTAAGTTGTCAGTGGAACCGAGTCATAGCTGTGTGAAAACTCCCTAATGAGATCAAAATTTCTCCAACGATAAAAACGCATTTCGTAAATTATAAACAGTATAGAATTTTCATTGTTTAATAAAATGTTAAAATAATATACAGATAACGTTTCATTTCCTATTTTAGGTTTGTGTAACTCGAAATATTTTTTTTTGTGTTTTGTACAAATATGCTTATTATTAATAAAGAAAAAAGTTGCCTGACGGCTGTGCTGAGGATCGCTGCATAATCAATGCAGGCATGGCGGACCGATATTGCCAATAAAGTTTCCTAATAAATAATAAAAATGCATAATAATCATCAATATTTTCTAATAAATTAGCAAGTAACGATTATTAAGCATTATAATTTATTAATAATCATTATTTATCTAGTTCATCAAAATTTTGCATTTCGGCCTATAGTTGCATGATGGATGACTCGTATTTCATTAATTGCGACGAAATTTCTTTTGCACGTTTTATTTTATTCGTTTTGAATAACGATTGCTATTGCAAAAATCCTGATTATTATCGGTATTTCCATCTAACATAGGAAGATTTTTCTTCAAATTAATCAATGAAAAGTTTATTTTGGCATCAAATGTAAACTCCGATGGGTTTGATTTACAAGCAGTTATAAAAAAAATAACATGTTACTATATTTTACGTATTAAATAAAAAGTAGTTATTACGATTAAATATAAAAACAAAATTACGCCCAGCATAGATTGTATTCATCGATGATCGTACTACATGGACGTCGACTCATTCTAGGTCATACCGCGTTGTCAGTTTCAGAATGGTGAAAATTTTAATGCCGTATCAGTAAGTTATAACGGGGACGGATAGTAAAATTGATTGCACTTTACAGCGAAAAAATATTAAGCAGGATATACCTGTATATACATTTTAACTAGGTTTACAAGAAACAGCATTTTTCAATAATGATTTAAAGTCAAGATCTAAATTGATACTAATTTCGATTAAAAAATGGTTTCCTGAAGCCCAAATGATCACTGCTTTTGCTGAAATACTATCTGATTAAATAAATGTGAGGACAAAATAATTTTTATAACATTTAATACTAATTATATAACAACCTAAATAAAATATCTTTTTAAAAGAGCCTAATGAAGTTGGTTGCCAACATGAAAATGGTATAAAACTTCCATTTATGTAGTGTCATGCTATCATTTATTACTTAGAGTATCTAGATTCAATTTCAGATCCTATACATATGCCCTGGTCTAAAGAAAGCTGGGCCCAACTTACCAATCCTCATTCTTCAAGATGATCATAAAATAAAGTAGTTGCCATCTTGTAGGATCTGAAATTGAACTTTGATCCTCCAACTCCAGATTTTTTAGGAGGGGTCCAGTCCCCACATGTTGAACTCATTCTTCAACATTCTAATTGACACCATCAGGATATGGATAGGTCATGGTGGGCACTGGTGTGCTTTGCCGCTTAGTAACTGCTGATTGGAAATGAATATAATGGTAGTGCTATTTACTAATATTTGATTAAAAAGCAGTTTTAAAATGAGAGAGATTTGAAAATTTCTTCAAAAGATGATACCTGCATAGTTTATAAAATTACTAAAGTATTTTTTGCAAGAAAATATTAATCACAATATAGTAGTTCAGTACAAGCATTAATTCAAAAACAAACGATGCAATATCTTATTATATGTTTCATCCAAAAATAAAGAAAAAATATAAAAGAATTTGAATTCAATGATGATGTCAAAAATGACAAATAGGGATTTAGTTTTCTATAAACATTACAAAAGTAATGTTTATAGAAAACTAAATCCCTATTTGTCTACTGGATGACTTGTATTATAAAATGCCAGCTTACAACTTGTGGCTAGAATCGCATGTAAATCCTTTATCAAATTTATATCTTGATTTGGATTTGGCTCTGAACCTGTGAATCATATTCATTATTTTATGACAAATCCTAACAAAAGATTGATTGTATTAGTTGAATGAATATGCTTTGTTTCAATCATAAGGATCTAAAATCAAATCAGTTTCCCATTTGAAATACACTATATGAAAGATTTGTGTGGTATAAACAGAACAGATGACGATACTGATATTGGCTTTTAAAAGCCAATAAAAGTATCATCATCTGCTTTAAAACATTCACTTGTTTTAAATTTTTTTTAAAAGAAAGATAAAGCTTGAATCGAATTTTTGGTAGAAATTACATTTGCTCATAAAAAGACAGTAACTCTTATATTGGGATCTTGAAAATTATTGTAAACTGGTGTTAACCTACAAAAGAATCCATAGGCATTTAAGCAGGAAAAATACAATTTTATTATTGGATATTTAGTACATATAAATAATATATTGGGTATTTTTCTTCTTAAAGTATTTGTGGATTCCTTATATTTCTTAGAGGCAGCAGAACTTGATAGTTTATGATTATAGAGTTAACCTGTATTAGACATTCCTTAATTAGCAATTCTGTGCATTTTTTATTTTGATAAAATTGACAAGCAATATTTTTGAAGCTTCTAAGAAATACCAACTGAAAATAATACAAGTGTTATGTGCCGACAAACAGCAGTGATGAAGATATAATTGAGGAAATGAACACCAATACAGCACACTTCACAATCATCATGGGTGACTTCAATGCAAAAGTTGGAAGAAGACAACAGGATGAAGAATATATGGATAAGTATGGTATCGGTATATGAAATGAGAGAGGCACAAGCCTAGTAGAATTTGCAACCCATACCAAACTGAGGATAATGAACATCTTCAATAAGAAACAGTAATGAAAATGGACATGGATTAGCCCCAATGGACAGACCAAGAATGAGATTTGCTATTGGCCAAAATGAAGCCATTGTACAATCAACCAGTTCAACACTGGTAGTGACCATCGACTAGTCTGTGCCAAAGTTAAGCTAGATATCCACCATGAAAAAAAAGATGGCTAATACAACACAGTGGACAAAAGATAAACATGGGAGACCTTAAGATCAAAAAAAAAGAATACAGCCTAAATTTGCAGAAAGATTCCAAATGCTTTTAGAAAAAGAAAATGACTTACAGAAAACATACAATGGGACAGTGACAATCATCGGAGACAGTGCAGAGGAAACTGCAGAAACTCAACCAAGAAATCCCGTCAAGAAAATATCCGCCTAAACACAGGAGCTGATCGAAAAGGGAATGAAGATGAAGACAAAATCCACTACTAACCAGATAGAATACAGAAAAATGTGCAAAGTAGTACTAAATAGAATAAGAGAAGATATAGAGGAATACCTAGTATAGCACAGTTTTGAACAACGGCAATTTTGGTCTAACGTGGTTATTATTACACATATCAAAATTAGCAGCATTGATCAGTGACCCCCCCAAGCACCATGTTTATGCAATAGTATTTCAATTGGCTCTCATGAAGACATATTCTTTTCCTACAGTATTTTATTATTTTTACGTTAAATAATAATATTAGCATTTAGTATTCTTTATTCTTTTTATAAGTATGGATGAAAAAAGACAAGACAAAGAACATACTGCTGGAGAACAAAAGAACACAAGTAGTTGACATTAAAGAAGAAACTTGAAATTATTAAATGTCACAAGAATGGCACTTGTTTGCTTAAATAGGATATGAGAATTCAATGAATGAGTCATCTGTACAAACAATTATTCAGAGCAAAGAAAAGATTAAATAACATGGAATGAGCACTGCTTCTTATATGTCAAAAGTGATCATGAGGAATTGATCATCTGTGATGGAAAATATGGAATGCTTTCTAATGATCTGGATTGAAGATTGTAATCAGCAAGAGATTCCTTTGAATCAAATGATAATCCAGGCAAAAACAACAAGTCAAAACAAATTAAATTGAAATCCATTATAAACAGACCTCAAATAATGTGGTTTTTCATAGTGCAAATGCTTCTTAGAACCAATTAACTATGCTATACAAGATGTACAAAGATTCAACACAGAAAAGATTCAAATGGCAATTGAGAACAGCAATAGTCTTCGATCAGTATGGAGAGACATAATGACTGACAAGCACCAACTAAATGTGCTCAAAGATGATAACAGAGAAGAGAGAGATTTGAAAATTTCTTCAAAAGATGATACCTGCATAGTTTATAAAATTACTAACGTATTTTTTGCAAGAAAATATTAATCACAATACAGTAGTGTTCAGTACAAGCATTAATTCAAAAACAACTTATCATTGACCAAGATGGTATAGTAGAAAAGACAGCAACCTTCTATGACAGAGATGGCCAACCTATGGCACTTGTGCCAAAAGTGGTGCACTGAACCCTACAAGAAAATTAAAAAAAAATTTCTTATACAATTTATATATATAGCACACACATTGTTTACTTAATGAAAGAATGGCTGAAATGGACTTTTATGAAACAACTTTTGTTTGTTAGGTGATTTATGCAGTAAAGTTTAAAGACAGGTATTGATTATTAGAAATTTATTTTATATATTGTAATTGGTACAATTGATATAAAATCCAAGATGGAAGATTAATGCTATTTGAGCAACCTTATTGAGCTACAGTGACTATGTGACATGTTAGCTGGTTGATATCATTGAATCATAATGACCATGTGATTGTTGCATGTGATCCCAGTAAGATTGTCCAGTTAATAAATTAATGGCAGATATTGAGTACTGTGCTATATATTTCGTTAAACTATTGAACTTCAATTTCATATTAAAAGGTTTTTTTAAATTTTTTTTTTTATCTTTCTCTAATTTTTTATTTATTATAGTTTACATTACCTTATTTAGTAATAATATGCTTATGTGGTAACTTCTATATATATTCAAATTTGTAAATTAAGAATTAGTTCATATAAACACAAATAAATAAAGATTCTTAACATACAATATATATTATTACAATAATAATTATTTGTGTCATTATGATCTGATATTGGATTGTTCGGAAAGTAATTTTGTTTTTTCCATGAGTGTTGTTAGTTGTATTTTTAACCAGTCAACTTCATTCGAAAACCTATTATTGTTATATATTTTGACAGCACACATTTCAAAGTTTATTTATAAAAAAATTTTTTTGATTCTGTGCAGTTTTTTTTGGTGTCATATCAAAATGGAAAATAAAATGGAGTTTTTCGAAATATTTTGCTTTTTTATTACCAAAAGATAAGAATGATTTTCAAGCAAGAAAAAGTTGTGAAGTGTATGGAGAATAATATTATAGAACACCAGTGCCAAAACTGGTTTGCAAAATTTCATTCTGACAATTTCAATATTAAAGATGCACCACTTTCAGGAAAGTTAATTCAAGCTGATGATTGCAAAATAAAGATATTAGTTGAAGCAAACTATTGAATAACAACATGAGAAATTGCTACAAAATTGAATTTTTTGAATTCAACTGTTCATGACCAGTTGAAACGACTGGATTCGTTTTAAAGCTCAATATTTGGGTTCCACATGTTCTCAAAGAAAGAGATTTGCTCCATTGTATAAACATCTGTGATTTGCTGCTCAAATATGAAGAAAATGACCTTTTTTTGAAATGGATCATAACTGGTGATGAAAAATAGTGTGTTTACAAAATGCAACTGAATGCAAGCAATCATGGAACAGAAGAGGTGAGCCGATTCAAAGCACTCCGAAACCCGACATTCATAAAAAAAGTGATGCTCTTTGTTTGGTGGAATTTCAAGGGAATTGTTTTTTTGAGCTTCTACCAGACAATTCTACAATTAATTTGGAAGTGTACTGCCACCAACTGGATAAATTGAGTGATTCCATTAAACAGCTGAGACCAGAATTGATTAACAGAAAAGGCATAGTGTTTCACCATAACAATGCCAAACTTCATCCAAGTTTGATGTCTCGTCAGAAGTTGTTACAGCTTGGATGGGATGTGCTATCACACCCACCATATTCATCAGATCTGACACCCTGCGATTATTACTTATTCCAGAAATTATTCCGTTGTAATTCAAGGGCTAGATTTTGGCTAGTATATTTGGATTTATTTGAAATGTTCATTTTACAACACAATGTATATTTTAATCTTGAACTTTCTTTTAAATATACTACTGATTATATATGTAAAGAAAAACGGAACTAAATCATTAAAATTAAAGGCTTTTCTTAGAAATATATATATAAAAACAATTTAAAAATTTAAAAATATGGATTAATACTTCAATTGGTTACAAAAATATATAGAAAAAGAAAAACGGAACTAAATCATTAAAATTAAAGGCTTTTCTTAGAAATATATATATAAAAACAATTTTAAAATTTAAAAATATGGATTAATACTTCAATTGGTTACAAAAATATATAGAATAATAATATATGCAGCTTATTTTAAAACTTATATTAATAAATTATACTGAACAACTTTTGAATCTATTTAAAAATGATCATCACTTTTAGCTGCAAATATTAATCAATCTCTATCCAGGATAAATTTCATATTTTAACATTAAACTACTTATTAAAATCATTCAATCAATAATGAAAATTATATGACAAATATTACTGAAGGATTATGTTTACCAATCAAATCACTTTTATTATTTAAACTATTATTATATGGAAACTTAAACCATTACATATCAATAAATATAGGTTTTCAAAAAATCCTTTAAAAGTATGTTTAAAACTAAATCTGCTTTTTCCTAAATAATTCTGATTGCTCACCATGATTTTGCATAAAATTTTCCAATTTACATTAGCACAGACAAATCAAATTTTTCTATATAAATTATTACATACCATATATATTCATGCATAAGCTAAAAAATTTTGAAATAATTTTGCTGAATGAAGTATGACATATAATTATTAAAAAAATTACATGAATTTATTAAAATTTTGTCATTTTTATTAACTTATTCTTACTTCATTTACACAATTTTTATTTTTTTATAAAAATATTTTTTATTTATATCAAAAAATCCTAACATATATGAAAATGATCTCATTTCATACATAAACAGCTATAATATATTTTATGTTCCTCTAACTGGACTGAAAATTATTTATTGTAGAAATCCATCCAATACCACATGCCTTAGGATAAAATAGGCTTAGCTCCATTTCCTAAGAAGTGAGTGGTTGCTATAAAGCAATAAAAGTGCCACACCCACTTAAATGGCTGAATTATGATTACACTTAATTTTTTGTGAATTTCTACTAAATTTCAGTAAAATAAAAAAAAAAGTTAACGATTCAGATATATTTTAGTTTTATTTTAACAGAATTAACCAATATTTTTCTATTATCTACAATATTTTTTTAATTTTCAGCATTTTATAGCTCATCAAATAAAAAATTCAATATTTTTTTAAAATTTCAAAAACATTATTTATTGAATCCTATAATTGGAACATCTTTGATATATTAGATTTATAAAATCAATAAGATGTGATAAAGAACTCCAAATTCTATTGAGTCATTCAAATATAAATAATGTTTGTTTACATGTAACTTAAAAAAATATTTCAAAAAATTAAAAAATTTAGGAACCACCATAAAAAAAAAGTATTTTCAACAAACACACATAAAAAATCCAATTTGCAAAAGTTGGATTAATAAAATCAGGATTAATTTTTTAACTCATTTTTTTTTAAACTTTTTTATTCCATTTCCTTGGCATATATATGTTACAGGTAATGTGCGAAATCTAGTTAATGTCAAGATTAACTGGAAGATGTCAACATTATCCATGTATTGTGGATAAAGACAGAAATAGAAATTTATTTCATTTTCATCCTTATTCAGATAATGTAACTTAAAAAAATATTTCAAAAAATTAAAAAATTTAGGAACCACCATAAAAAAAAGTATTTTCAACAAACACACATAAAAAATCCAATTTGCAAAAGTTGGATTAATAAAATCAGGATTAATTTTTTAACTCATTTTTTTTTACACTTTTTTATTCCATTTCCTTGGCATCTATATGTTACAGGTAATGTGCGAAATCTAGTTAATGTCAAGATTAACTGGAAGATGTCAACATTATCCATGTACTGTGGATAAAGACAGAAATCGAAATTTATCTCATTTTCATCCTTATTCAGGTAATCTCGACATTAACCAATAAGAGCTGGATAATGTTGAAAACTATTTATAAAGCTAAGCACAAACAGCTATAACACAATGCAATAAAATGAGAATTTCTAAAACTGAAATGCAAAAATAATAAGGCAGTAAAATTTACTGTATATAAGAAATTATAATACAGAGTAATCAAAAATTCTACTGCCAAACTTCAGGAATGATAGAAAGAGACAATACAAGCACTTTTTGTCCTCATAATGTACCCTCTTTGAGGTGTAGATTTTGAGCTTTGCATCTTAGAAATTTGATATGAAGCAATCTGTATCAACTGAATTTTCATCATCTCTGCTATGTTGAAAGACTATCAAAGACACTGATTTTCTGGGAATAGTTTTATTCACAGATGAGGCATGTTTTACATGGAAGCAATGCTTGACTACCCACAACAGCCATGTGTGGGCTGAGGAATATCCTCAGGTGCGACTTCCTCATGGTTCTCGACATCAGATCTGCATTAGTGTTTGGACTGGAATTCTTGGTAACTTTTTGATTGGCACATATGTATTGCCTCTCTGCTTAAACTCTCAAATCTACTATACTCCTCACACTTAATCTTGATTATTTACACACACAAAACCACAAGGCTAATAAATAAAAATTGCACATGTGCAATTATTTCTTTGAATATGACATTATCCAAGAGCAAGTAGATATATCTGGATAAACATCGAAAAATAATGAACAGCCACTTCTTATTAAACATTATCCACGTATTTTGGATAATGTCAACATTGTCCAGATAATGTTGACATTATCCAAGTCTGGACTTTGCCCATAACATATACACATCAAAGGCATTGAACTGGTTAATACATTATATATGATGATGATAGTTCTGAAATATTGTTAGTTTTGGTTATAGTTATAATTGAAAGATGGCAATGAGAATTTAGCAAGACAAGAGAGTATCAATTATATATATTTTATTTTCTCAGAATCTTTTTCTAAGAAATGAGGGAACAGAAAAGATTTTTGGTATATCCAAAATCCACAATAACAACAAGAGCATTACACCTTGGGAGCACTGCATTAAAAAACAACTCAATTCAAAATTCAATTAACATTTTAAATTTAATGAAATTAAATCATTTTTCTTCAGAATTATTTATTAATGCTAAAAAAATTTAAATAAATTAATTTATAGTGTACTTACAATTTTTTATGTAAAACCAACTTTCTTTATTATAGAAAGCTATTATTAATATAACAGCTGATACAAAGATATATAAGGATCCGACAAGTGCTGATGTAACACATGCAATGAACAATCTAAAAAAATAAAAAATTTTTATAATTAAAATATGTATGTTATTTTCTATATATAGTATATACAGAATGTATGATAAAGGATGGTTACTGCTTTCAGGATGAATTCTTTATGAAAAAATACAGTTAATTTGGTAGACAAAGATTTACATAAATACAGGATGTTCCAAAATTTCTTGTGCAGTCTTATCCTTTAATAATTTAAGATGTATAAATGATACAAATATCTAATAAATACTGTTTAAAAACTTATTTTATACATTAATTTTATGCTTTGATCAAGAAATCAAGATCCACTTGCTTGGTCATTCTTTCTCCCAATCTAATTCCATTGGACTTTTTTTTATGAAGTCACATCAAAATACTTATCTGTATATAAAAAATTGCAGTCTTATCCTTTAATAATTTAAGATGTATAAATGATACAAATATCTAATAAATACCGTTTAAAAACTTATTTTATACATTAATTTTATGTTTTGATCAAGAAATCAAGATCCAATAGCTTGGTCATTCTTTCTCCCAATCTAATTCCATTGGACTTTTTTTTTATGAAGTCACATCAAAATACTTATCTGTATATAAAAACTTCATTCTTTGGATGATTTACGATTAGAATTACAAATTCAATCCTTGCAGTCTCTGATTAACAGATGAATGTTTTTACAGAGTTTGAAAACTAGCTTGTTGGATGATTTACGATTAGAATTACAAATTCAATCCTTGCAGTCTCTGATTAACAGATGATGAATGTTTTTACAGAGTTTGAAAACTAGCTTAAACAGTGTATCACAATGATAGCAATTATGTCTAACTTTGAGAATAAACCTGCACTGCCTAAAAAATTTCAATAATTAAGCTTTCAAACAGCTTACTGTAAAATTATAAATTTTATACATATTAAGTTATTAGAGTTTAAAACTGCATAAGGATTTTTGGGACATCTTGTATTTTTAGGAGCCAAAACCACTGAACGCCAAAAAAGCCAACAATGGATACTTAATGGATTTGAAATGATATGAATGATAATTAGAACTTGGAGTAAATAAGACAATCATTGGTCAGAAGAACAAGATGTTTTGCTGAAAGATATATCTTATATCTTTCAGCAGAAAATCTTGTCTTATATAACTATAGATCTTTTGACTTCTTGGATGAATCTGCTAGAAGCCGAAATTCAGAAGCTATGGTTTGGAAGTTTGTATTTATATATAAATTTTTTCTTATTTTGCAGTGTAGATCCATCTCTGAAGCATGCCTTTTTCATTCATCCTGTAAAATATTAAATATATTAGAACCCTGAAGGTGTATATAGATACAACTAGAAAACCATAAAAGCAAAGCAATGTAAACTGGATGCTATTATTCATAATGATCTATTAAAATTTTTGAAACAGGTTCTTGCATTACAAGTTTGAATTTAATATATTGTCAATAAAATAAAGAACAATTAATAATATAATACAATTAAAAAATACCATAGAGAAACATTAAACAGAAAAATTATTACTATTTTGAAAAAAAAAATACTATTAAAAATTTTCCTATTTACATGTTAAAACATAAACAGCACTAATCGCAGTTGAGTAAGATAAAATAAACACATTTATTTAAAATATCACAAACGTTTTCAGCTATAACGCCATCTTCAGGCAGAACGAACTGCCTGAAGATGGCGTTATAGCCGAAAACGTTTGTGATATTTTAAATAAATGTGTTTATTTTATCTTACTCAACTGCGATTAGTGCTGTTTATGTTTATCTTGACTTTTCCTATTTAGTACAGCTATTTATTTTTTTTAAGTAATAGCATATTAAATGAAAATAATAAACTTTTCATTATGAAATAATAAAAATAAATACATAATGATTAATGATAGGAGATTAAAAAGCACTATAATCAGTTAATATGATATATATAGGATGATTCACCTAAAGTGTGATAGTCGATTTTCTCTGCAATCATATTAGATAAGATCTTTAGGAGATTAAAAAGCACTATAATCAGTTAATATGATATATATAGGATGATTCACCTAACGTGTGATAGTCAATTTTCTCTGCAATCATATTAGATAAGAAAAACAGGAAAATATTCATATTAAAATGATCTTTTATTTGATGTATGATTCATTATGCTGTGGCATCTGTAAATAGGTAAAATTGGGATATACTTTGAAATTTTTGTAATAATGGCACATTTATCATCAACAGAACTTCTTTTTTCATTAACAAAATCTGTTTTAAGCATTTTTCAAATAAACTAATAATTTTTGAGGTACAGAATGTTTAAACTCCAGGAAATAGCATGGCTATGTAAACCTTTGCCCAGCTGCTCAGAGGCAGTGAATGCATTTCGCAAATCAAATGGACTATAGAAGGTGTGATGATTTTTCAATATGGTGGCTGAAAATAGTATAAGAGAGACTGAAAGTAAACAATTGGTATTTTTTTAGCGATGTTCCTCAACAAAGTTAAACTTTGTGATATATTTGATTATTCAGGATATGAATAAAAACGTGTTTCATTGAAGGAGGCTTTTTGGTGCACACCATATAATATTATGTGGAATAAAAGAACAAAATGAATTGTTACATTGTGCAGCATCACACTATACAAGCTTTTTTAATGTATATATATATATGTGATATAATGAAATATAGTTATTTTAATTATTAATTATTTATATTTTATTTTTTGTTCAATTGGCAATTGGCTGCCATGTTCTTTGGTATTGAAAATGTAATAAAGTTTTTGTTTACTTTCTGATGTGTTGTTAACAGCACGGGTTGTTGGCTGCCATGTTCTTTGGTATTGAAATGTAATAAAGTTTTCATTTACTTTCTGATGTGTTGTTAATAAAATTAGCACTCCATAAATGTGGGAAAACATTAATGTCACCACATATATATATATGTGTGTGTAGGTATGTGTGTAGGGGTGTGTGTTTATTTTTCAACTGATATATAAATATTTCATTTAGTAAAATATAACATTTATTATAGGCATGCAAAGAAATTTTCAAAAAGTGTCCACAATTTCGGCCACCACTGTGTGTGTTTGTTTGTGTGTGTGTGTGTGTGTGTGTGTGTGTGTGTGTGTGTGCGCGTGCGCGCGTGTGTGCGTGTCCCAGTCACATGTAGAGAAACTACATCGTGGTCCGGGAAACATAATGCATACAGTATGTATATATATTTATTAAAAATAATGCGATACGCCTTTCACTAGCAGGTAATCTACCATTTTGCCCAGTTTGGGACCCTTATTCTTAGATTTATAACTAGATGTTATTTATTTGTCAACCTTTATTACCTGATAAAATATAATCAATCTTAAGAAAATGCACAGAACAAATGAAAGTGTTCTTGGGTGCTTCCTTTCCAAATTTCAATATATATAGCCATTCTTTTTGTAATTTGATATTTTTTGGAGTCGATGCAAAAAAATGATCGTTTATTGTTTGCTCTTACATTGTGGTACGCTGGAATAACGATTACTTAACTTATTATTATTCGTCATTCTCCCAAAATCCATAACAACATTCACTTATAACATACACGTAACGATAGTAACCAGTCTACTATACTACTTTCAGTAGTTTCGCAGAGAGACACTAGTTGGCAGATCATTCATTTGGAAACACAAATAGCTGAGTATTTTTCATTTAGATCAATTTCCTATCTAATGTGATTGCGGAGAAAATTGCTTATTATACTTTAGATGAATCATCCTGTATATATTATAATACTACTTTCAGTAGTTTCGCAGAGAGACACTAGTTGGCAGATCATTCATTTGGAAACACGAATAGCTGAGTAATTTTCCATTTAGATCAATTTCCTATCTAATGTGATTGCAGAGAAAATTGCTTATTACACTTTAGATGAATCATTCTGTATATATTATGTACAGTTCATGTTTAATTTACAGTTTGTATTATATTTTCTAGACTATTTAAAATAGAAGAATATGCTTGAAAGTGATAGTTCAAATATGTTTAACTCCTAGCAATTGTAAATATCTTCAAATATTATCTTCCATCAAAAAGTCTTGAATTTTTCTACATAATTTTGTACTATTCTCTAAAGGCCAGGATAAGATCATCTTCAATAAATTTGCCATCTTACTTAATTTATCTATGCCAAAATTTTAACTATATAAGTAGTCCTTGACTTGGATTGGACTGGATGGATCAGCAGTTTTCAACCTCTTTTTCCTGGACCACACATACATTTGTTTGCTACATTAAACAGCAACATGCTATATCAGCAGTCAGCAACTGGTTGGTGTCACATGAAAAAATTTTATGAGTAAATCAGGAAGGACTTAGCAAATTAGGAAAATTTTAATTTTTCCAGATTTAAAAAAAAATTTTAATATCAGAATTTTTATTTTATTTTTTGCATGTGGGAGAATAATTCTACATTTTCATTAAATTCATGACTGTGCATTCTGGGCCAGACATAAAAGCATGGTGAGCCACAGGTTGAGAATGGCTGGGCTGGATCATCAATCAATGATCCAGTCTCATCAAATCCTTGATTTTAAATGGATAACTTGCAACCAGTTGCTGACTGCTGATATAGCATGTTGCTGTTTAATGTAGCAAACAAATGTATGTGGTCCAGGAAAAAGAGGTTGAAAACTGCTGATCCATCCTCATGAATCCTTGATTTCAAATGGGTAACCTGCTTTAAGCATAGTTTTCCACAAAAGAAAGGAATGGATCAATTTATTCATGAATGAATATTAGATATGTATAGTTATATTGTACTTTCAGAATACAGTAGTAGTCAATTTATGACCACCTCAACTTACAACAGTATTTACAACAGTGATGTTATCAATAAATTCTGTGATTGGTCAATGCAATTGATAAAGAGTCCCTGACCAATTGTCTGATATACAAAAAACATTCTTTTATTGATTCTTATATTTTTGTTTGTTAAGTTATTTCAATAGAATGCAATAATAAATATTGATAATGGGCAATTCATAAAATTTGGGCATTTCAAATTTATAATGCTTCGACTTATGTTGTAAGTCAGAGCAATCATAAGTTCAGTCTAAATAAGTCCAATCCAAGTCAAGGACTACTTATATACATGGATAACTTGCTTTGTTCTGCAACTATTATGAAGACTACATTGAAAATGTGAAAAAAGCAAAGAGATGTATAAGAATACATTATAGTATGAACTACTGCAATTAAACTGAAATACAGGTAATTTTCAGTTTATGAATTCTTGATTAATGAGTTTTTGAGTTTGTTATATAAATAACTTTCATTCCTGTATTTCTTAAAGTAACAGTTCATTTGTATATCTTATTTATCTGTCAACAACATCATATATGACATAAATAATTTCATTATTATTACAATTTGCTTGATTTTAATCATCATATTTTCATTTCCTTAGATAAATAAATCATTGTTTCACCAACTATTGATTTTGTTGACATTTACTTAATTTTATTAAAATTAAGTAATTATTAGATAAATAAATCATTGTTTCACCAACTATTGATTTTGTTGACATTTACTTAATTTTACTTAATTAGTATTATGGTCAAATTTCATGCTGAGAACAGAAGTTGTGATTTAACATTATGTTTATGGGAAATTGATTTTGGTTTGTGTGTTCTTACTTTACAAGCTCATTCCAAGAATAAGTTAACTCATAAAGTCAAGAACTATCTGTATATGGCCTACATAGATAACTTACCTAATGTCATATATTCTGGCTAACATGTTAGTTTCTAATGAAAAGATTTTTTACATATCCTATTCATTGACTTTTTAATAGAATCTAAACTGTAGGTCATTCTGAATTTTGAAATTTCAAATACAGAATCCATTTGTACTTTCAATTAGTATAGACTATATATACAGGGTGCGCCAGCTAAATCCAGACAAAATAAACAATTTAAGTAAACAGGGTGTGCCAGCTAAATCCGGACAAAATAAACAATTTAATTAAACTAAAATTATCAAAATTATCATTTGCACATTAATTTGGGATCCCTTTAATTAAAATTACTCGATGTAATTCCCTTCTGTCTCAATTATTGCCTCGATCCTCGACCGGAAACGATGACATCCCCTGTACAACGCCTGCTTGTCCAAGTTCGAAAACGCTGCCTCAATAGTGGCCCGGAGAGATGCCACATTAGGATGTCTCAACCTATCAGAGACCCTTTCAACAATGCTCCATATGTAATAGTCCAAAGGATTCAAATCTGGATTGTTAGCAGGCAGAATTCTTTAGATCAAAGCATATCCATGTTGTCTGACAATCAGTTTTGCACTAAATGACTGATGTGCACAGGTGCGCCGTCCTGCTGGAAGATGTAGGGTCTCCCGGAAGCCACAGTTTCCATCCAAGGTTTCACTATTGT
>AYEL01057169.1:0-18741 GCA_000484575.1 Olivierus martensii | reverse complement strand
GCAGAACCTTCTTCAGACTTCTCTGAAGCCGCATATCTAGCAGCAACATCATAAACTATCGATCTTGGATAGATAAAGAACTGAATTATTTTGGAAGGTGAATGTCCAGCGCGAAGGCCTTCGATTATCGCTGCTCTCCGATTATATTCTGCACTCGATCTTAACCGATCAGCTATTTTGTACTTATCCTCAAACGCATTGTCTTTCTGGCTTACTAAAACGTCAGCAGCATGGTAGCGCTGACGTAAAATATAGTGGGAAATTCAATTTGAAATTTGTCTGGATTCAGCTGGTGCACCCTGTATATATATACATACATACTTAAAAATTCTTTTGAAAGAAAATTGAAAAATTAAGGATCACCTTATGTGGGCTAGTATGATATATTTAAATAAATTATATTTTTTTAACAATCATTGAAAAATACCTACTTGTAATTTCTTCCACCCACACAATTATTTAACCATTTGCAATGGTGATCAAAATCCGAAACACACTTATTACAAACACTACAATGCTTAGAACGAGGAGCTCTGTAATAATAAATATATAATAGATATATTTTCATTTTATATCATTCTTATAATATAAAATAATTCAAATATAATAAAACTAAGGATTTAATATATTGTTCTTTTTAAAGATCATATTTTCTAGATGAATAAATGCATTGTTAGAATTAAATCAAATTGTTGAATTTTGGTTTCTTATATCCAAAAAAATTGAATCACTCAGAAAGTAATGTATTTAGAATATATTTCCAAAATTTAATAAGATTACATTAAATGAGATCAAAATCTTTTTATAAAATTCTGGTCCCATTATCAGATAACTTATTACATATTAATAACTCTTCATTTTTATTATAATTACAAAAAACATGGAAATATGAAATAGTAAGTATATCATAATAGAGTCATCCATTACCGTAAGTTCACATTAGGATTAGAAAAGAGAAGTAAATTTTGTTACAACAAGCTGAAAAAATTACTACTACTTTAAAATAATGGGATTGTTAAGAAATGCAGTCAATTCATGCAATATACAATAGAACCTCAATATCTCGAATCTCATGGGAAACAAAAAAAAAATTCGATATAAACAGTTTTCAAGATATCAAGGTTCAATTTTA
This sequence comes from Olivierus martensii, assembly GCA_000484575.1. Classification (NCBI taxonomy): domain Eukaryota; kingdom Metazoa; phylum Arthropoda; class Arachnida; order Scorpiones; family Buthidae; genus Olivierus; species Olivierus martensii. The sequence goes on along the minus strand of AYEL01057169.1, from coordinate 17,609 downwards.
AATAAACATTTTTATGTCAATTATACATATTATAGTTTTTAATATTGTATAAGGCATCTTTTTTCCATGAAAATTAGCATCTAAATACACCTGCATCTTTAAATCAAAGGTTGAAAATATCATTGAATAAACATGATCATATTGACTAAACCTATCATCAATTAGAAGTGAAACTTAGAAAATGAAACTACTGTATGGCATGTTCAGTATTCCAAGCATGCACAAAAACGTTCTGGTTATCTGTAGCACATTTACGTTCTTTTGTTAAATTTAAATGCTTTGTTTAGACTCCTAAAGCGAGGGAAAATTCATATTTTTAATTTCTCTAGCACAAAAATTATAAACTAATTCGAGATAGTGAAGTTTTTGAAGAAAATACTTCAAGATAATTATTGAAATTACATAGGTTTAATGCCAAAAGTGCATAGAAAAAATTTTTTTTCATATATCAAGGGTTTCGAGATAAAGAGGTATTTCTCTAGCATAAAAATTATAAACTAATTCGAGATAGTGAAGTTTTTGAAGAAAATACTTCAAGATAATTATTGAAATTACATAGGTTTAATGCCAAAAGTGCATAGAAAATATTTTTTTTTCATATGTCAAGGATTTTGAGATAAAGAGGTCAAGATAACAATGTTATATTGTATATCAGGAATTTGATCTCTGAAGATTGCAACTTTTTACATCAAGATCTACCTGCTAAAAGCATATTCAACATGCAAGAAGATTTCATTATAGTATATTCATTTTTATAATGTACAATAATGAAGAAAAATAAACTGGTTATCCTAATTATTCTTTCAAAAGAAATCAATTCATAAAAGACTGCTTAATTTGAATCAAAATTTAATGAACTGAATAAGACTGCAAAATACAAAGCACTTTCAGATCACAAAAGATCATCAGGTGAAATATATCATCAAAAGGTAATCAGGTGAATATATAATTTTTCTTTATAATTAATTAAATTGCCATTAGAAGCTTTTTATTTCTTTTCAATAAAACATAAGCATTCAAATTTATATTTGAAACACTCAGAATTGCTGGAAAAAACAAATAAATCAAGAACATGAGATTTTTCAACTTTTTCACAAGAAAGTCATTTAAATGTAAAAACTCAGATAAAAAAACTGTCATCTAAATCTTGTACATAATTTTATGTTACTTTTATATCATCAGATTATTTTGACCCTATTATCAAAAAATAAACAAACATAAGTCAAATATATTAATTTTTTACTTTTATATTCCATAAGTATCCATATTAGAAAATTTTTGCAGAATTCTATATTTTTGATAATATATGTGAATTTATGACATAGCTGATGAAAACATGAACAATATTTTCAATAATTATTCTATTGTATAGTAGCAAAAATGCAATTGTAATAAGATTTTTTACAGCATTTACAAATCATTTTGTGAAGAAATGAACCTAAAAGATTCAATTTATTGAACAACTTGCTTGGTAAACCTGTCCTATATTAATTAATCTTTTGCATGTTAACAATTAATAAAATTAAGCCTAATTAATAGTTAAAAAATTAAAATTATTATATCTCACTTAATTTTTAATCTTTTGAAATTTTTACAATTTATTATGCTTTTTACTCTTTATCTAATAATGTAAGTAATTTTTTTAATTTTATTTTTTTCAGAAGTTTTCATTCCATAAATGAGATTGCTAAAAACACAAGCTCTTTACACAAAGAGTTAGTTATCTAATGAAATAATTACTATCTTTGGAAGTGGCTGGTCTTCTCAAATGGCTGGTCTTTCTCAAAATACTCAATCCACAAATGAAGAAAATTAAACCATATTTTCAAAAATATCAACAGACAATCAATTAATATGTAAATTTTAATTAATGAATTTTATGGTGTGTTGTGTAATTATTTAAAAATTTATGTAAATTTATTGAAGTATTGCCATTATTATTATTAATTTATATTTATTGATATATTTTTCCTTAATTTCAATAATTTTTAATTTAATTTTTTTTATAACTTTTCAGATTTATATCAGTAAACCTAATGTAAATAAATAAAAAAAAAACCTCTCATACATAAACGCTATAATATTCTTTACTTTATTTTTATTGGATTCCCTGTTCGTTGATTTTCACTCCATTCTCAATACCATACTTTCCAGAAAATAATAGACTTGGCAGCAATAAAACAATAAAAGTACCATAACTCTTTTAATGGTAGATTTTTGTTTATATTAATATTTTCTTGTCTTTTGACAAAAGTACAAAGAAAAAATGTAGTAAAAATCAGCAAATAATAAAAAATATTGCTTATTTTAAAAAATTAAATAAAGTTTTCATATTATGTATAATATTTTTTTTATTTTAAAATTTTATAGTTCATATTATAAAAAATTAATTTTTACAAAAAATTTGGGTAATTAACTTTATTTCAACACATAATTAGAACAATATAAACACAGTAATTTAGAATATGGAGAAAGAAGGGGAGAAAAAAGTAAATTTTCCAGAAAGTACTCAATTAAATAAATTTTTGTAAAAATCATTTAAAATAAGAAATATCAGTCAGAAAACGTTTAGAAACCATTATCAGAAACTCATTATAGCTCTTTTTTGACCCTAAATACAACTGCAATAAACTGATTAGGACCTGCAAACCTAAATTTTTGTAAAAATCATTTAAAATAAGAAATATCAGTCAGAAAACGTTTAGAAACCATTATTAGAAACTCATTATAGCTCTTTTTTGACCGTAAATACAACTGCAATAAACTGATTAGGACCTGCAAACCTACAATTGTAAAATTCTATTATTTATGTCATTGCCACAGGCAGCAAATGCTGCAAATGGCACATGAGAAGCTAAATATGTTTCTTCAGTCTTATTTGCATTATATTTGAGTATTAAATTTATTTAAGGATAAATTTACATGTCATTTCTTCATAAAATTATTAGAAAAATATATGAATTATTGATGGAAATACTATTTTCCAGTTAACCTCACTTTTAAAATGATGCAATCTGCATAATGATATCACTAATCCAAATGAAGATCTTCCAAAAATAAGATTCAAATGAACTATATACTTAGTTATTACTTAGTTATTATTACTAGTATTTTCACTGTGAATTTGACTAACCAGATTACTCCTTTTATATTGGAAAATTGTTTCCAAGTTTAAGAAAATCATATCTGGTACAGGAAAACTGAAACATTGTGTAGTAGTCCAATTACTTTGATTTTTGTAAAATTGGTCAATTGACTTGGTAGAATATATATGTGATACCTGAAAAAGACACCAGTTTGAAAATTTGGAAATCAAATACAAAATATTATACAAAGTAAGCTTTCTTGTATGTGCATAAGCTAATTAAAGTATATTATGGACTATCATCAATCAAATGCTATCATATCCATAACACCTACTTTTAATCAATTCTGCTTGAAATATAACAAGCTTTAATGTTAAAACATTTTTAATTTGAAACTGTTTTAAACTTCAAATATTTTATTGATGATAGGATCATTTATGCATGCATTATTCAGCATATGAGAGCTTTCATCAGCAGTAATAGATATTTTTGTTCAATTTTCAATAAATGAATATGATATTTTAGAAAAAAATTATAATTTGAAAATTGATGACAAATCTAAAATCTTTCATTTGCCAAAATTAGTAAAAATCAAGTAACACATATGGAATGCCATGATATGTTTTTACCAGTATAGATATAAAACTAAATAATTATTTATGAAAAATATAGATATGTTGCATAGAAACAAAGATTTTTCATTTTCACTTGTATAAAAAAAAGTCCAAACACACAAAACTAAATAATTATTTATGAAAAATATAGATATGTTGCATAGAAACAAAGATTTTTTATTTTCACTTGTATAAAAAAAAATCCAAACACAATAAATGTACATATATTAAATATATCAATGCAGAATATTGCCAATTATTTTTATATTTTAGACAATCATAAATAATAGTAAACAATATTTTGTAGATCACCAATTCAGATTGTAAAATCACAAGAGAAAAAGAACAAAGCTAAAACTTGATATGATTCACCCTAGTTTAGAAAGTCAATTATAAATGATACCTGTGTGTGTATTATGAAACTATTTATACATATGTGAGATCCATGGAATATCACACAGAAACTATATCTGCTTCACATAATGATTCAAACTTTAATATTCATTTTAAAGACGTCACAGTTCTCTCGCCGTTATCAGAACCCTATCCCCTTGTTGCTAGCGAACTACATAACGGACGATCCTCCGCCAGCACATTAGTGCCTACGTTACCGAAACTAATGCATGCTGAAGCCGAGTATTGTAAAGAAGCCGAACGTATCCAGTGAAATGACAAACATTTTGGCCGGAGCTGTACATATATTAAATATATCAATGCAGAATATTGCCAATTATTTTTATATTTTAGACAATCATAAATAATAGTAAACAATATTTTGTAGATCACCAATTCAGATTGTAAAATCACAAGAGAAAAAGAACAAAGCTAAAACTTGATATGATTCACCCTAGTTTAGAAAATCAATTATAAATGATACCTGTGTGTGTATTATAAAACTATTTATACATATGTGAGATCCATGGAATATCACATAGAAACTATATCTGCTTCACATAATGATTGTATCACATATTATATGTTACTCGATTATATTACTATAGCGATTTTATAACTAGTTGTATTAACAGTATCACATATTATATGTTACTCGATTATATTACTATAGCGATTTTATAACTAGTTATATTAACAGATTCATATTATTATTTTGTCAATTTATTATTATATCATTTAACTTTGTATAATTTTTATTAGCATGTTAAAATCAACAAAACAAAATCTAGCTTCCTTTAAATCCCCTCGATTGTCGTTATTGACCCCTTTACTTTATATTAAACATAGATAAAAAAAATGGGGTGATAATCACCTGGACAGTGAGGAAGGATGTTACAAAGTCGGATGGAGAACACAGAACTTTCTATCAACATATCAACAGTGACATCATCAATATGATGTCAATGGAATCATATCCTCCCTAAAGAAAGATAAAAGGAGAGGGGAATAAAAGACACAGCGGCGAGTGGCATGGTCACAATAGAGCATCACACAGAGCAGAGAGAGAAGTTGTCCTCTCTGAATGAATCAGTTCTGACTTGTCTGAAACGTCTGACTCACCCAGGTATGTAGTGCCAGAGGAGCAATATGACAACTCATTTGCTACCAATGCTCATGCATAATATAGTTCGTTTTCTTGATTTTTCTCTTGGACAGTGAGGAAGGATGTTACAAAGTCGGATGGAGAACACGGAACTTTCTATCAACATATCAACAATGACATCATCAAGATGATGTCAATGGAATCATATCCTCCCCAAAGAAAGATAAAAGGAGAGGGGAATAAAAGACACAGCGGCGAGTGGCACGGTCACAATAGAGCATCAAACAGAGCAGAGAGAGAAGTTGTCCTCTCTGAATGAATCAGTTCCGACTTGTCCGAAACGTCTGACTCACCCAGGTATGTAGTGCCAGAGGAGCGATATGACAACCCATTTGCTACCAATGCTCATGTATAATATAGTTCATTTTCTTGATTTTTCTTTTCTTATATTTGTAATTACTTTACTGTTTAATCTCTTAAAAATAAATATGAGTTTATATATAAATCTGACTGTGTGTGTGTTTGCGCGTGTGTGTGTGTGTGCGCGCGTGTGTGCGTGTGCTCTCTTTCTTCCTTTAACCTATTTAACGTGGATCCTGTGTGTCACATATCTATGCGGCCTTATTCCAAATTAATCCAAATTACTTGACTCATCGGCCACCATGTTGCAGATTCCTACATATTAGTTTTATAAAGACAATTCTAATATCTCTCTCTCTGTGTGTGTGTGTGTGTGTGTGTGTGTGTGTGCTCTCTTTCTTCCTTTAACCTATTTAACGTGGATCCCGTGTGTCACATATCTATGCGGCCTTATTCCAAATTAATCCAAATTACTTGACTCATCGGCCACCATGTTGCAGATTCCTACATATTAGTTTTATAAATACAATTCTAATATAATTAATATAATTCTTTAAAAGATAAGTTTAATATAGTAATTATTTTTAAATACTTACACTTTTACTAAGCATAAATGACAAGTTTGATTTTCAATGACATGTGCATGTTTATCACGATCAAATGTAGGCAGAGGCCCTTTATAATTTTTCTTCCTTACTGCAATATCAGCAGGATCTACTGTAATACTTATGATATGAACAATTATATGTATCAATAAAATAATGCCATTAATCTGATTAAAATTGTTAAAGTTCAATAGATTACTATAATTCTCATAATATAGATTTAATTAAGATAGCAAGATATATTCAAATCATATAATCTATAGCAATTGATCTGAAGATATAACAATTAAATAAAACATTATCTTTTATAAATTTTGACTAATAATAAATTTATTTCAAATATAAATTATAATAAACAATACTTAAACTGATAAAAATGTTCAATTCTTAGAAAATTGAACATTTTCAAATTTCAATCAAAAAATTTTAACATTTTTTTGACTAAATTTATAAAATTTAGTCAAATAGTTAAAAAATTATTATGAATAAACTTTTGAAGTTTGAATGTCTGGCATTTTTAAATTGTTGAAGATAAAGAATTAATATAAGGTTATAGAAATTATCTTCAAAGGTTTATCATGCTAAATTTTACGTAAAAGTCCAATAAATAGTTCAAGATATATATATTTAGAGAGTAACTCAGAAGTTTGAGCATTTGCCATTTTTAAATGATTGAAGCTAGAGAATTAACTCATTCCTGATGCAAGCATAGTATGACATGGGTGTGTTATCCTTTTATTCTCATTGGAGACCAAGGCCATTTTTAAGATACGCAAACATCTGACTAAATTTATAAAATTTAGTCAAATAGTTAAAAAATTATTATGAATAAACTTTTGAGGTTTGAATGTCTGGCATTTTTAAATTGTTGAAGATAAAGAATTAATCTAAGTGTTATAGAAATTATCTTCAAAGGTTTGATTATCATGCTAAATTTTACATAAAAGTCCAATAAATAGTTCAAGATATATATATTTAGAGAGTAACTCAGAAGTTTGAGCATTTGCCATTTTTAAATGATTGAAGCTAGAGAATTAACTCATTCCTGATGCAAGCATAGTATGACATGGGTGTGTTATCCTTTTATTCTCATTGGAGACCAAGGCCATTTTTAAGATACGCAAACATATTAAATTCAGTGTAATATTATTTCTATATTTAACACTACTTAGCTCTTTGATGCATAACATGAGATTTGTTCTTATGAATTTGCCACAAGTGCTTCTATCTAGGAAAAATTTTCAAGTTATGTTTGTTTATTTTTTGTATGAGGAAAAGCAAACCAGCACCACTTTTATACTTCAATTTTTGTTTATACAAGATTTGTGTACTTTAGAGTGTAGCAGAATTATGAAGATGTTACAGGAATATTTTGTAGACATTTTCTTGATAAAAATTAACATATAACAAATCTACTTAATCTAATAAACAGGAAATCACAAAATATTTCAAAATTTTGTAAATGTAATTTTGTATTACATTTACTTTAAAAATCATTGTTCTTTTTTCTGCAAAATATGAAATATTTTATCTCTTTTCCCTAAAAATTTCAGATGAATACTACAAACCATAAGTTTTAAAGAATATTTTGAAAAATCATCAATCTATAATTTCATGTGTTCACTTCCATAAGTTCAATGTGTTAAATAATGTGGTATTAATGGCAGAAAATCAGCATCAATTTCATAAAAATGTATTAATCAGTTTAAAAGTTATTACACATGGACACATAATACAGTGATCTCAAATCTCACTTTCCTTTGAAAAGTAAGTTAAAATTTACAAGCATCATACACTATGATGTAAGCCTACCTACATGACAGAAGATACAATATAATTATCATAATATGATGTATATGTATAATTTATTCATTATATTACAATAATAACTACAATATACAACAATTTTACTATTGAGAGTTAAATATCAACAGTAATATTAAATTATTATTACAATATTATCATATGATGTATATGTATAATTTATTCATTATATTACAATAATAACTACAATATACAACAACTTTACTATTGAGAGTAAAATATCAACAGTAATATTAAATTATTATTACAATATTATCATAACTCATTGTTGCAATACAGTCATACTTCGACTTAAGTCATTTTGATTTACGTCATTTTAGACTTTATATCAGTTTTACCGGGATTTTAGGCCATTGCCTGTTAATTCCGCTTTTCCGTTCGTCCGGAATTCCACAATCATAACTCATTGTTGCAATACAGTCATACTTCGACTGAAGTCATTTCGATTTACGTCATTTTTGACTTTATATCAGTTTCTTTGTTAATAGGAAAAAATAAAAGTCTATTAAAGGTGGAGTCTCACAGATGTAAAACCTAATGTTGGAATATCAATACTGATGATGTTACTTCCATTATATGACTAGATCATGAGCTAGATGCTGCATCTTTATGCTGAAGTTCACTCTTATTCAACTTTCTACATTGCGTACAAGAGTATGTTGACCATTTGTCCAATCTGGGTATGAACTGGCTATTGAAACTTTGTTCTTCTCTGAAATAATATATATCATGATCAGAATTGGCTCGATGCCAAAAATCAGTGTGTTTGGTTTCAAGAAAAACACCCGGTATATCATGCTATTCATAGAATTCTTTTAGATTTTGAATTTTGCAATTGCAAAATCATGACATTCAATAATTTTATGTATGAAGCCATCAAAAAATAAAGCAATTCTTGAATTTTGCTATCCATATTGAACAGCTAACTTCAAATGGCATCACAATAATTGATCAGTAGTTAAACCACATCATTTATTTATTTCGTATTATACGCTTTTAGTTTGAGCATTGGTATGCTCAAAGTTTTGTATGCAACATGTTTATACTTGTGAGACCCAACCCTAATGTCAGTTTATGCAACTGTACATTACATCAGTCAATAAACTCATTAAAAACTCATAAAAAGAGCAAAATCATATAAAAATGAATAAAACAATGATTAAAATATGCAAAATGATTTATAAAATTAATTAGAAGCTTAAAATGTTATTAGTGACATTACGGGATTATTTATAAGGGGTCTAGGTCATTTTTTAAAGAGTTTATTTGATTTAAGTCACAAATTTTGGAACAAATTAATGATGTAAGGTGACAGTACTGCATTGTGTAGTAAATTATAAAGATGGTTTTTAAAAAATTTTTATTATGTCAAAAATTTTTTACATAAATCATAAAATTCCTACAGTTTTTTAATGGAAATTATATCTACTTATAAAAATATAAAATTATCAATTAAAATGGGGCAAGAATATTTAAATTGTTATTTATTCACTTTTTATTTAACAAAAAATTATATATATTTTCAATTAATCTTTTGCAAATTAAAAAAGTTATGTTAAATAGAATAAAACTTTATTAATTAAATTTACAATGTTATTTTTATATTATATAAAAAGGATACAATTGTGGTAGTTTGCTGCCACATTCCAGGTGGAAAATTTGGCACCATAGCTCCAAAGTATAAAAATGAAAATAATGCAAGAAAAAACCAAGCTACAAATTGTAATGGATGTAAAGGTCTTGACCATCCATTCTTTTTGCTTAGTTTATTAGAATTTTCAATTTTATGACATGGTGCAACCATCTATTAATAAAAAATAAAATGAATAAATTTGTATTAGATAAAAATATAAAATTACTTATAAGAATATTTTATCATCATCATTTACAAAATCTATGAAAACATATTTTATAGATGTCCCTTCTTATTGGGATTATTCATCTATTAATACATTGATTATCAATTAATTTAAGCTTCAAATTATATACAGTACTTTTTATTAGAAATAAAATTTATCTAAAATTATTTGATTTTTTTCATAAATCTTTGAAGAGATCTTTTTATTCCATAGATTAGAATCAAGGAAAAAATAATGTACAATTTTATATAGAAAAATTAAAATATTTAAATGTTTCTTAGTTTAGAAGAAAAATTATTTTTTACATAGTCCATAAGTGGTAACATGACACCAAATCATAAATTGGCGAAATAGAGAGTAATAAACTGTTAATTATACCAATTTTTCACTATTTTGTTAAAATAAATCTTCCAAATGTATGAAACTATTTTTTGGCAAAGTGTCTATTTCCTAACACAAAAAAGGATTTTCTTAAAATAAATCTTCCGAATGTATGAAACCTTATTTTTTGGCAAAGTGTCTATTTCCTAATGCAAAAAAAAAAAACATTTTTTTATTATAATTTATTGACTTTTAATGAATTTTTAAGTAATATATAATATATAAAAAAATTATTTTTTACATAGTCCATAAGTGGTAACATGACACCAAATCATAAATTGGTGAAATAGGGAGTAATAAACTGTTAATTATGCGAAGTTTTCACTATTTTCTTAAAATAAATCTTCCGAATGTATGAAACCTTATTTTTTGGCAAAGTGTCTATTTCCTAATGCAAAAAAAAAAAACATTTTTTTATTATAATTTATTGACTTTTAATGAATTTTTAAGTAATATATAATATAATACCTCTTATCAAAATTATGCAAACAAACAGAATATATTTCATTCAGTCGGTAAATATTTTTCCAAAGTCAAAACAAAAGCATCTCCAGTTTTATTTGTAACCAGACTAGGTGATCTTATTACCCAGGGTGGTACAAGGTCATTTGGAGATGGTGCATGAGTGGGGGAGGGACACAAACAAGGGCAATAAAATCTGGCTGCGGGAGCGTGAAATATAATCCTTCAACTTTGAAGGATTCTAAATCGCATATAATATAAAATTTTACTTCATATTCTAATTTTTTTTATCTTTTCTGATATGTTTACTTGTTTCTATTGTAACATTTTCCATCCAGGAAAGATATTCATTTTTTTATCAAATTTGTTAAGTAATATGATACCTCTTATCAAAATTATGCAAACAAACAGAATATATTTCATTCAGTAGGTAAATATTTTTCCAAAGTCAAAACAAAAGCATCTCCAGTTTTATTTGTAACCAGACTAGGTGATCTTATTACCCAGGGTGATACAAGGTCATTTGGAGATGGTGCATGAGTGGGGGAGGGACACAAACAAGGGCAATAAAATCTGGCTGCGGGAGCATGAAATATAATCCTTCAACTTTGAAGGATTCTAAATCGCATATAATATAAAATTTTAGTTCATATTGTAATTTTTTTATCTTTTCTGATATGTTTACTTGTTTCTATTGTAACATTTTCCGTCCAGGAAAGATATTTATTTTTTTATCAAAATTTTTTTAATCGAATGTATAATATGCAAATTATGACAATAAACAGAATCAAAAATTCTCTCTGTGTTAACAATTAATGATAGAAAAGAAATGTGTTGTTTTTCTTAAAGAGAAAGGTTGAAAGTTTAGTAATCACTATATATTGTGATACTGGGGTCAAAATTTGTGACATGCGCATACATCATTTTCGGCTGAGGTTGAAAGTTTAGTAATCACTATATATTGTGATACTGGGGTCAAAATTTGTGACATGCACATACATCATTTCTGGCTGTAGCATAATACTCATTTCTTCAAGTATTGTCTATTATTTTACCATGTAATATTTATTTTGTAATTGTATTATTATTTGTTGAGCCATTTCAAATTGTATTATTATTTGTTAAGCCATTTCAATCTTTTTTTTTTTTTTGAGAAATTATTTCAAAATTTTTTAGTATATATAAAATAAAATGATAACTGCATGCCAGAATAGCTTTATCATTATTTAAAACTTAATAAACAACTTGAATAAAAATTAGGTGAAGAATTTGTTGAAGTATCTAAGAATTAAGAAATTTATCAAAAGTTTTTCTTTGCAAATATGATTGTAAATATAATTGTTTATTTATATTCATGGCAAAGTGACGCGAAACTGGCAACTACAGACCTGCAAAATGATAAAAATAAAAATTAGGTGAAGAATTTGTTGAAGTATCTAAGAATTAAGAAATTTATCAAAAGCTTTTCTTTGCAAATATGATTGTAAATATAATTGTTTATTTATATACATGGCAAAGTGACGCAAAACTGGCAACTACAGCACTGCAAAATGATAAACCATTTTTAGAAATGATTAATTATCAAAAAAACGATTTTTTTTAGGAGGAGGAAGTGTGGAGTTTCAATTCATAAGATCCCCATTCAATTTTTTTTCTCTCAGTTCTTTTTGATGTATTATAAAATTTTGAATGTTCATAAGGAAGGACATAGCAATTTAGAAAAATTCTAAATTTTTCAGATTTTTTTTTAAAAATTCTTTTAATATCAGAATTTTTATTTTTTTTGCCTGCGGGAGAAGAACCCAGAATAGATGTGTCTGCCAGAAATCTAGATATTTGTATTGCATTCCTCTAATATTAGAAGAAAGCTATTTGCTTTTTCTCTCAGTTCTTTTTGATGTATTATAAAATTTTGAATGTTCATAAGGAAGGACATAGAAATTTAGAAAAATTCTAAATTTTTCAGATTTTTTAAAAAAATTCTTTTAATATCAGAATTTTTATTTTTTTTGCATGCGGGAGAAGAACCCAGAATAGATGTGTCTACCAGAAATCTAGATATTTGTATCGCATTACTCTAATATTAGAAGAAAGCTATTTGCTTCTATCTCATAGAAAAGACACTTATGAATGGGTCCTCTCTTGCTTTAGGATAAAGCATCATTTGTAACATTCCTACCAATTCCTTGTTATTTAGAAAAACCATAAAAATAAAGTAATTCTGTGCTTTTAATAGTCCATCCTTTACATTATCAAAAATCTGGTTCACTAATTATAATTATTATTATAATTAATGAACCATATTATTTTAAATACAGGAATACCTCGATCATTGCGGTTTCGATTATTGCGATTATTTTAAATACAGGAATACCTCGATCATTGCGGTTTCGATTATCGCGATTCTCTATTTACCGCGGTTTATAATTTGATACCAAAATTCCAATTATGCGCTCCAAATTCGAATTATCACGGTCTCGAGATGTAGCCACTACATATGCAACCAGAATTACATTTACTCTCCAGATAGCTCTCTTTAGCACTTTGTTTTCATCTGATGGTGCCTACTCACTACTCAGCAACCAGAATTACATTTACTCTCCAGATAGCTCTCTTTAGCACTTTGTTTTCATCTGATGGCACCTGCTCTCTACTCACCAGTGTCTGCCTTTGACTGAAGTACATGTGGACAAGGCCAGCTTAACCCGGTAAGCAGACGATGCACCGTATCGGGGCACCTTAGGAAGAAGGGCGCCAAAATTATCATTTTCTCAATATTGTAAGAGTGCTGAGTAAATGTTACAAGGAAGCTGTGATGGGGCACCGAGACCTCAAGAGCCAGTACTGCATGTGGATATTTATTTCTTTTCTTATTTATCCTTACAATGAATGCTAAAAGAAACAAGGATGTTATCAAGTCTACAGCTATCAAGAAGAAACGTAGAATGATCAGCTTAGAAGATTAGTACAAGAAATCACAACAAGCACTTGAAGCAGGATAAAAAACTTAGCACATTTAACACATTTCTTTTTTCCTCATATATAAAATTTAATCAATAGATCCGAAAAATCCTTGGCAATGTTCATCCATTTTGCATGCATTATTTATCTCGATTATCGCAGATTCGATTTCTTTTTTCCTCATATATAAAATTTAATCAATAGATCTGAAAAATCCTTGGCAATGTTCATCCATTTTGCATGCATTATTTATCTCAATTATCGCGGATTTGTTTATTGCGGTATTTTTTGTGGCAACAATAATTGCTATAATCGAGGTATTCCTTTATTCTTCAATGTAAAAAGTAAAATTTCCTTTAAGTCTCTCTTTATTCTAAACTAAGAAATATTAAACCACTACACTGCTCCAATTTTATACAACAATCACTAAGCACTTTAAGCAGGAAATTTAGAATATAACTATATTTATTAACTGTTGTTTAGTTACTGTTAGCTTTTGTTTATTGATTTGATACTGATGAGGGCTCAGTAGAGCTGAAAGTGCTTTATTTAATAAAAAAATTTGTTGAATGAGAACGTTGTTTCTTTCCCTGCTTAAAGCGCTTAGTGATTGTTTTAACTAAGAAATATTTATAACTTTTAATTTTTTCATCCCAGAAAATAATAGTTATACTAATAAAAACTTTAACATTATTATTTCATTTATTTTTCTCTTTGTGTATAAATTTGCATAGTCTTTTCCCTTTCTTTGCCCAGATTCGTTTATTGCGGTATTTTTTGTGGCAACAATAATTGCTATAATCGAGGTATTCCTGTATTCTTCAATGTAAAAAGTAAAATTTCCTTTAAGTCTCTATTTATTCTAAACTAAGAAATATTAAACCACTACACTGCTCCATTTTTATACAACAATCACTAAGCACTTTAAGCAGGAAATTTAGAATACAACTATATTTATTAACTATTGTTTAGTTACTGTTAGCTTTTGTTTATTGATTTGATACTGATGAGGGCTCAGTAGAGCCAAAAGTGCTTTATTTAATAAAGAAATTTGTTGAATGAGAACGTTGTTTCTTTCCCTGCTTAAAGTGCTTAGTGATTGTTTTAACTAAGAAATATTTATAACTTTTAATTTTTTCATCCCAGAAAATAATAGTTATACTAATAAAAACTTTAAAATTATTATTTCATTTATTTTTCTTTTTGTGTATAAATTTGCATAGTCTTTTCCCTTTCTTTGCTTTAGCAATAGGCTCACACAATTCTTCAGTATTGGATCCTTTTCAGTATTGGATTCTTTATTTTTACATTTTGTCTTGCTTATATTATCATTGTTTCATTCTAACATTTCTAATTAACAAAATCTCTCCCTCTTCCACTCATTCCTGGCCTCTTGCATCTTCTCAAGCATTATTATTTCTCCATATTCATTATTAAGAAAGTTTTTTTTTGTTTGTTTCTTCATCTGATGATGGTTCCAATGTAAAGAGACTTATAAAGTAATTATGCTTAGTATATTTGTGAATTTTACAAAATTAAAAGTTTAAATTGTAGTGGGTGATCGGTTAATGAACTGTTCGGATAACGAACACTTTTGCAAAAGATTTTTATATTCAGATAATGAGCACTTCACAGAACAAACTGTGGGACCCATGGACTGACAGAATGATAGGTTGGCCAGATGGCTGCATGGTGAAGCTGTGCTTACCATCCTACAGGATCCAGTCCCACTCCTCCAATTTTTCAGGAGGAGTCCGGGCCCAGCTCATTAAACTTCATCCTTCAACCATCCGGTTGACCCCATCATGGGTGTTGACTAGCCTGTGATGAGCTCTATAAATGGCTGCTGCCAGATAAAAATTTCTCATGAGAATATGGCAACTTAACTAACCTAACAGAATGATAGGCTTAGGCCTTGCACATTCATGGATTATAAATAAGGATGCATAATAGCACAATAATTCAACAATAATAATAATAAGTTGGCAACTTAACTAACCTAACAGAATGATAGGCTTAGGCCTTGCACATTCATGGATTATAAGTAAGGATGCATAATAGCATAATAATTTAATAATAATAATAATTCAAATAATAATAATAATAAGCATAATAATTCAAATTTGCTTTCTTTTTTGCTTGAACTTCAAGGATTGCATCCATGAAATCTTCATGAGTTACAACTGTTGCTTCTCTTCTTAAAGCTATCATTCCAGCTTCTACACATACTGCCTTGCATTGTGCACCATTGAAATCATCTGTGCAACATGCCAACTCTTCAAAATTGACGTCAGGATCAATGTTCATTTTACGAGAATGAATTTGCATGATACGAGCTCTAGCTTCTTCATTTGGATGAGGGAATTCTATTTTTCGATTCAATCTTCCCAAATGCAATAGAGCAAGATCAAGGATGTCCACTCTGTTCGTTGCAGCAATAACTTTAATATCGGTTTGTGAACTGAAGCCATCTAACTAATTTAAAAGTTTCAACATGGTCCTTTGAACCTCTCGGTCTCCACCTTTTTCGCTGTCAAATCGTTTTGTACCAATGGCATCTAGTTCATCAATACTAATTTAAAAGTTCCAACATGGTCCTTTGAACCTCTCGGTCTCCAGCTTTTTCGCTGTCGAATCGTTTTGTACCAATGGCATCTAGTTCATCAACAAAAATAATTGCAGGGGCTTTCTCTTTTGTCAGAGCAAATTCATCTCTTACTAATTTAGCCCATTGCCAATAAACATTTGGACTAGTTGAGGTCCAGCCAATTTTAAATATGTCGATTTAGTTTGTGCTCTTGCCATCAGTATTTTTCCTGTGTCAGATGGTCCATATAGAAGTACTCCTTTCGGTGACTTAGCCCCATCGCCAATAAACATTTGGACTAGTTGAGGTCCAGCCAATTTTAAATATGTCAATTTAGTTTGTGCTCTTGCCATCAGTGTTTTTCCTGTGTCAGATGGTCCATATAGAAGTACTCCTTTCGGTGGCTGGATTCCTAAATTCTCGAATTTCTCTTTATGTGTCATTGGCAACACCTATAATCCTTCTTCTTAGCCATCAAAATAGAGATATACTTCAAGAAATGACTAATCATTCTCTAAAAATAATTGAAACTTTGTGTAAAAATAATAAAATATCTATTAATTTTGAAAAATCACATTTTTTGGTTGTTGGAAAACATTTACCTCTTAAAAAGAATCTATTTATATTGGAGCTAATAAAATTAAACAATAAACTGCAATGAAATATCTAGGGATAATTTTAGATCAGAAAATAAATTGGGTCGAACATATTAACTATATCTATGAGAAAACTGTTACAATAATTTATTCCCTAAATTCTGTTATGGGAAAATATTGGGGTTTTAAATATTAGACTTCCATACGAATTTATGCTAATGTAATTGAGCCGATAATAACATCTAAACTGTTACAATAATTTATTCCCTAAATTCTGTTATGGGAAAATATTGGGGTTTTAAAATTATACTTCCATACGAATTTATGCTACTGTAATTGAGCCGATAATAACATATGCAGCTGAATGCTGGGGATATGCTGTTAACAAATCTTACATCAGCAATAAACTTAATTCTCTTCAAACGTTGGCTTTAATTAAAATTTGCAGGGCCTATAGAACTTCTGCCACACAATAAAACTTAATTCTCTTCAAAGGTTGGCTTTAATTAAAATTTGCAGGGCCTATAGAACTTCTGCCACCAATTCTCTACAAGTTCTTGCAAGAGTAATTCCCATAACCCTATGCATAAAAGAAATATTTTGGACTTATATATACACAAAAAATTCTAAATATATTTAATGAATTTATTCACTATAAAAAACTGTTTGAAATACCTGAGGATTGTGGTCTCTTTCAACTTATTAAGAACGGTGATTTGGAGAAATTTAACAGCAATTCTGAATTACACCCAACAAACTATATTGATATACATATT
>AYEL01057168.1:0-11847 GCA_000484575.1 Olivierus martensii | reverse complement strand
CAAATCCCTAAATAAACACTCTTAAAATATGAATTTTTATGGTAAAAATATGAATATTACGCGAAAAAATTTTATTTTGTAATAAAACTTATTTCACAGTTACCTCTTGCCCCGGAAAGTCGCCCAAAAAGCGCCTTCACAATCCCGGATGGGCATTTCCACTTCAAATGCATGCAGATGGGCCTTAAAAATGCCCCCGCAAGCTGGCAACGTGCCGCCACTCACATTTTACATGGGCTGCACAACAGGATTTGTCTCAACTATCTCGATGACATTTTTGTCTTTAGTAACGACTTCGAGGGTCATCTAGAGAGGTTAGAGATGATTCTTAAGTGATTAAGAGAAGCCAGAATTAAGATAAAACCAAAAAATGCCACTTCCTACAATGGCAGATTAAATTTTTGGGACACAAATTGTTGGAAGAAGGAATTCAACTGGATCCGGAAAAATAGAAAGCGTAGTCAATTTTCCCAGACCGAAAAACGACACGGAAGTACGTTCGTTTCTAGGACTAACAGGTTATTATCAGCGACACATCAATCCATATGCGAAGGTGGCGAAACCGCTCACAGCACTATTGAAAAACAATACAAAGTTTATCTGGGACAACGTGTGTGAACACGCCTTTCAGAGTCTCAAAAAATCTCTAATGACAGTGCCTTTGTTGCGACCGTCAGATTTTTCTCAACCATATATTTTGGCTACAGATGCCTCAAGCTACGCCATCGAGCTGTTTTCTCCCAAAAAGAAGAGCGAGACAAGCTCCCGATTGCTTATGCTAGTCGACAATTGCGACCGTCCGAGGTTAATTATAGTGCGACAGAAAGGGAATGTCTTGCCATTGTGTGGGCTATTAATGCGGCGCTGTGTAAGTAGCATCTATGGGACTCTGAGCCATCTATTCCGGTCTGTAAAAATTTTCAAAATCATGCAAAAATTCTCAAAAATTCTGTACCTTTCTAACTTTTTCATTCCTTTATTTTGCATTAATTCAATTTTCCATTGACTTTTTAGTTTCTCCGTAAAAAATCGGTGGAGTCCTACAGAAACCAATTATCTTTTTAAATTTAGCGCGCATTCAAATGTGACGACATCGCTGTTACTATTTATAGCTGTGGGCGTGGCCGCAGACCGTAGCGGCGGTAATCGCGCTGCTACTGTTTTCTGACAGCGTCGTCTTTAGTGTTGCAGTTTCTTGTTTTATTTGTTTTTATAAAATATTTTGTATTTATATCAATTTACTGTCAATTTACGATTTATTGAGCTATTTTGATCACTTTTCTTTATTTAAACTTTATTTATCTAAATTTCTTATGTAAATACTTAATTTTTTTTTCATTATAATAATGTTGATCATCAAAATTGATTGTATTCTGTTTATAAAACTTTTCTCCGTTATATATATTTATTTCACACTATTAATATTCTGGAAAACTTCTATAAATTGAAAGCTCAGATTGAGAATTTTCGTTTTCACAAGATTTGATTGAATATTTGATATAAAATGACTTGTTCTTTCTTCATTTGAATAATTTTTACGTCTAATTTTTAAAATTTTCAAACTTTTATAAAATTAGAAAAGACACTCATACGAATATAACTATAATAGCCTACTCCCTGAATTTCACTAATTAGATCAGATCGTTTCCGAAATCAATATAACCAATGACACAATTCTCGGAATAAAGTAGGCTGGACAGAAATTACCCGGGAAATCAGTGACGGTAATACAGCCTCAAGCATGCCAGCCCATTTAATCGGCTAACATACTTCAAGTATACTGTATGCAATAGAAAATATATAATCAGACAAAGAGTTATGTTACATGCAGGTGTCTCACAGAAGAAAGAACAAGTCATTTTATATCAAATATTCAATAAAATCTTGTAAAAAACTAAAATTCTCAACCTGATCTTTCAATTTATAGAAGTTTTCCAGAAATTCTATTTGTGATGCACAATATTGATAGTGTGAAATAAATATATATAATGGAGAAAAGTTCTATAAACAGAATAGAATCAATTTTGATGATCAACATTATTATAATGAAAAAAGGTAAAGGGTTATTTATATAAGAAATTTGTAAAATAAAGTTTAAATAAAGAAAAGTGATCAAAATAGCTCAATAAATAGAAAATTAATAGCAAATTGATATAAATTTAAAAATATGAAGATAAATTCTTATTAAAAGTTATTTTCACTGAAATCTATTTTGAACAAGTTATTCCTACAGCGCCGTCACGCACCGGCGACGCGTGGATACAGTGTCTTTTAGGTTTCGCGGACAAATTTCTTTAAGAATTTCACATATATATCACTAATATGCTAAATTTTAAATAAGATTAGCATGAATAAATAAAAAAAAGAAAGAAAGAAGAAGAATTGTCTCAATAATTCAACAAATAATCTCTAAGATAGACGTATATATAATTACCAAAAATGACGTAAGCGCCTGGTTCCTACACTGATAGAAACACTATAAAATGTGACATTTCACTTTGGAAATAGTCTTTTCTAATAGAAAAACATCAAAGATTGAGTTTATTTTATGTTATGAAAACCCAAAATAATTTTAAATAAGACATCTGCTAAATTTGCATATTATACATTAACTTATAAAAAAATTAATAAATTATTAATTTATGAATTTTGGACCACAATTTTACGCTTGTTTTCACAAAAACATATTAATTTCTTCAAATCATTTAAAAATTCTTCTATATAGTTAAAAAGTTTTGAGATAAAGAGATTTAAAGTTAGTTTTTTGTTTGTTTACACAAAAGGGTAATAAAACTTTGAACTTCTTTTAGCGACACGCCCACTCTACCACCCTACCCGGAAATGACATTTTACACCTCATTATCTAGACCACACCGTCTACTGTCAGAAAAACAATAACATTGTACAGATTGACCGACAGCAAAATATTTATGATGATTTTGAAATATGATACTTTGTTTACATAATAAAAATGGATCGGATTACATTAAATTCAATAAAAAATCAAAAAATAAACATAATTGTATCGGAATTGTTTTATTTGATAGAAAACAGATATAGGAATGGAATAAAATCAATATTTTTGGAGAAATGAAAAAAAAAATGTTTTTAATTACGCGATTGATTAACTGGCGTCTCTACGAAACCAACTACAATGTGATGTATTTTTTTCATCTAACCTGCGCCAGGTTAAATACTTTCGACCCTATCTGTATGGTCGATCGTTCAAGATCCACACAGACAGCAGACCGCTACGTTGGCACTTAAACGTCTGAGATCCAAGCTCACGATTAGCATGCTGGATCTCCAACTATAGGAGTACAATTTAAAATCATGCACAAACCTGGAAGCACACACACGAATGCAGATGCGCTCAGCCGAATTCCAATCGGCACCATTGAACAATATCAGCCGATATACAATATCGAACAAATCGGGGAACAACAGAAACTAGACCCAAAATTTAACGATATGATACAGAAATTGTCTCAATCTGACGAATACGCCGATTATTTTTTAGATGGTAACGGAATTCATTACAAATCAAAACAGTGTCAAATGCGATGACGGTTGTGGCACCAGTTGGTGGTACCTCGATTGCTGGTTGGATATATTTTACGTATTTTTCACGACGCTCCTACATCAAGCCATATTGGTGCTAAGAAAATGCGAAAAAAATTACAAAGACAATTTTATTGGCCAGATATGTGAATGGACATAATCAAATACTGCGAAAGCTGCGAGAAATGCACGCAGCACCAATGTCAGGATAATCGACGCCAGGCCCCATTGCAAATTTTTCTGGAAGTAACTCAGGTTTTCGAGCGAACCGCTCTAGATATTGTGGGTCCACTTCCCATTACTCGTCAGGGAAACAAATACATTCTTGTTTTCGTCGATCATTTCAGTCGGTACGCAGAATGCATGCCGCTACCGGAGATATCGGCAAAAATAGTAGCCAAAGCGTTGGTGACTAATGTGGTAATGTGACTAAGATATTGAACGCCAAAATATTTACTCACCGATAGGGGGAGCAACTTTACAAGCAAGATTATGAGAGAAGCTGCCGAAAGTCTGGGAATAAAACGACTGTTAACGACAGCCTATCATCCAGCTTGTAATGGCGTTGTCAAACGCCTAAACAAAATGCTGGCACACTATGTACAGAAAGATCAAATGCAGTTGGACGAAATGTTGCCATATCTGACGTTTGCTTATAATTTCTCTCCACATTCCATAACGAACGATAGTCCGTACTATCTTTTATTTGTCAGAGACCTAGTATATCCTTTCGACGTCATCACCAGCCCCAATACTGCTGCGTATGACGTTGAAGAAAATTTTGCGACGGAACTGAAACTTCGACTTAAAAATGCTCACGAATTATCTCGACAATATTCGAAAGCAGCGCGGAAAAGCAAAAGATATACCATAGTAGCAAAACAAAGCCTTATAAATTCTCAATAGGGAGTAGAGTCTTTCTGAACCAAACATATACACCCCCCAGAGCGAAGAGAAGGTTTTATTCGAGATATACCGGTCCTTATCAGATTATTGATAAAACGATTCAAGTAAATTATGTCATTGAGGATATAAAGACAAGAAAACGACTCTTGGTACATGCCAATCGATTAAAGCCTGCCATCGCTAGAATGGAGTTCGAATCCCAGGATGGGGAGTCAGATAGTCCTCCCCCAATCCAACTCGGATTCCAACCAAACTCCTGAACCAGAAGTTGATCTGTGGGACAAAATTATATTTTCTTCATTGGGACCCAACTCCGCTCCGACGTATGAGGTCGGCAAGACATCCATGATTCCGGATGCTCAACTGTCATCCCCACATACTTATGCGCTCAGGAGCAGGGGCCCAGTTGCCGAGGAACCATGGGTTTCTGCTACCGCTACTCATAGCCGCATTCCACGACGAATTGCTCTATAAATTGATAAAGACTCAATCCAATACAATCATTAATATGTGTGTTTGAATCAATAAATTTAGATGAGTATAAAATAAATAGATCAAAAGGGAACCAACCTTTTGTAATTTATTTACAGATGGCAATCACCAGAATATTGGCTATTATGCTGTCGATTATGGCTTCTGGTACAACCGTAAATAGCCATCTGCTGAGCGATATTTCGCTCATTGAACCAGTCTAACCAGATAACTTATTCAAATATTATCAATGGATTACGGTCACTGTGACAGCTTACCTTAACACTGTTAGATTATTCATAGATATCCCATTAATGAATCCAGATCAATTTTTCGATCTGTTTGAGATCGTAAGATTTCCCGTATTTTATGCGAGCGTTAATATGTTCGCCTACTACCGCACGGATTATAATTTTATAGCCTTGTCTAAAAATAGACAATCATGTGTACTGCTCAATACCTATGAGATGTTAAAATGTCGGTCCGGAACAGTCTCCATCTGTGCCCCGGAGACCCCGATATGGAAACACCCTTATCAGAGTTGCAAATATTCGTTGTTTATGGGACACAATGTATTGGTTAATCGTGTTTGTAATAGACGAGTAACACCCAAACATCCACCCATATTCTGTCGACTTGATAACTTAGGAACGTGGCTATACACCACAGACAGACCCTTGAGTCTCGTTATCGAATGTTCTCGAACACGTGGAACTTCCATCAATCGAAAATCATGAAATTAATCGGTACCAATATAATAAAATTAGGGAACTCGTGTAAAGGTTATTTATCTGGGATTGAATTGACGTCCTATTTTCAACAAAGATCTACTTGGAAATTGACCGTTGGAAATCCTTTAGTTAGGTTAGGTTAGGTTAATTAGATTACGCCGCCATGTCCTCATGGGATATACTGTATCTGGCGGCGGCCACTTGTAGAGCCCATCACAGGCTGGCCAACACCTGTGATGGGGTCAACCGGATGGTTGAAGGATAGGGTTCAACAGGCCGGGCCCGGACCCCTCCTGAAAAACTGGAGGTGTGGGACCCGGATTTGAACCCGGATCCTCCAGGGTGGTAAGCCAAAGCTTTACCACGCAGCCATCGACTGACACGGAAATCCTTTAGTCTTCCCTTTCTTGGCTGACATTTTGAATGGAATGGAAGTTAACCTTATCCAAATTTACAAAAACACTTCCTCACAAATTGACCAAAGGGGTCAATCACCTACAGATATATCCTTGAAGTTAGCTGAAATCATCTTACATGATATTAAATCGCACATTGAGAGATTAATCAGTCGTTATCACCTCAATATCCAAGCGAAATAAGACACTATCACAAAGAAATAGCGTTAGGGGTGACGGAATTCCTTCTCACAATGACCTTTGTCTTATGTTGTTACTTCCTTAAGTGCATGAGCAGAATTTGCACTTGTCACCTCAATATCCAAGCGAAATAAGACACTATCACAAAGAAATAGCGTTAGGGGTGACGAAATTCCTTCTCACAATGACCTTTGTCTTATGTTGTTACTTCCGAAAGTGCATGAGCAGAATTTGCACTCGTCACACTAATGTCCGAGGAGCTAACAAGTTGACCTATTGGACTCATCGCCTGAAGCGACAGAGGCCACGTGCTCGACTTCTCCCTGCATTTCCAGAAATTTTAGCAAAACAATGGCCACAAAACTGCAACAGGAAAGGGGTGAGGAGATTCACTCACTTTCCTCTGGCACTAAAATGATTACACGGAGACAGGAAGATTATAGCAGGTCTCCTGATCTCGAAATCCTACCGGAAAAACCGATGCGTATTTTATTACTTGCTAACACTCTAGCTAGATACGCAAGTTAATTTTCCAGACACATTAGATTAATTACCTTTACATATATTGGTGTTCTCGAACCTTTATCAGCTTCGTGAACACCCCGCTAACATTATAGTATAATTACATATACACGTTTTTTTTTCATATATATACTCATTTATCGTATATTAAATAGTTATACTAGTATCAATATATAAACATATCACACAATTTTATCTGTTCAAACTTCAAATGCGAATGTACTCCTTTATTTCTAACTCTTGTGAAAATGGAGGAGAACCAAGAACTGGACCTATCATCAATCCAACTACTCACTGCTGACACAATGTTGAGGAGACTATTGGCAGGATATGAGTATCCGGTGTGTTACGGCACTTGCCGGCCGCCTATCCATACCTGTGAGGTGGGGCACATTGTGTGTTTCAATTGTTTTCGTAGGGTGAACAACATGTGCCCCACGTGTAGATATCGCCTCGGTGGCCTTCAGCATACCCTATCGGAGTTCGTCGCCGAGATGATACCCTACCAGTGACTCAACGTGTCAGCAGGGTGCTAGTCGGTGGACATCCTCCCCAAAATTACTTTACACGAGAGGGAATGTGTACACCATCCATGTCCCTGCCTGTACCATATAAAATTTTGTAAGTGGGAGGGACAGATGGACAATCTAGTTGAGCACCTGCAACAGAAGCATCCGACAGTATTAAAATTGCACAGAAGAAAAGGGCTACTGATTGCCATGTCAGTCCAGCTCCCCTCCTCACTCACATGGATCGCCTTGCTCAAGTGCTATGGAGACTATTTTATTGTCAATATTCACCGTGGCATTTGTGATTCACAACCTCAGTTGGACGTTATAGTGCAACTTATAGGCTCTGAGGAGGACGCCGGATACTATAAATTGACATCTGCTCTCAAGACCTCGTACAAAACATTGACTACGAGGTCTCTGTGGCAGGTGTCCAAGAGGCGGTCTCCCGTCTGCGAGAAGACAATTTGGGTGCTTGCATCCAAGCAGATGAATTGGTGCACCTGACAAGGAAAGAACTCCTTGAGATAATCATAACTATCATAGAATTAAAACCAAGGCCTCAAAGGCCTTCCAAACCTGTCGCTAGTGCTCGCACCGATATCCCAAGCATTCCTAACGGAAAAAAGTGAAAGTGAAGCTGACGCCGAGGAACAACCAATAGACGGATGGGATGGGTGGTCAGACAGCCTTGTCACACCGGCCTCCGACGATTGGATGGAGCAGCCACGTATTTCCACAACCACGGTGGACACATTATCTATTCGAAGAGCAGTCAAGGTTGGAAGGGCCCGCACGAATGAAGCCAGTAACAACAAAAAGCTAAAGGCAGCCGTGCTGACGCCCCTGGGAATGGCGCGCCCTTCCAGCACCGACCTGTTGCTGTTATCTTTTAATAAAAGTTCCGGAGTACTACCTCTCTTGCTCTCAACCACTATTGGGGGCACCCCACAGCAGGAATCCACCGAATGGGAAAGTCCGGATGAGAGCAAAACGCTCTCCAACCACAGTATACAGGATTTTATAGCTCCCGACAGGGGCACCCTGCTCCATTAGAAAATAATAATAGGACTGAACGAATATGACCCCTCGTTGGAGCTGGACGGGGTCATTCGCATAACCGCCGATGGCCTTAAAAACAAAATTTGAGAAAAAAAAAGGAACTGTTTACTATATCAACGCTCCTCCTCCTTTCTCCTCATCGGGTGTCAATGGCAAAGGAAAAGGAAAGAGGAGAGGAGAGGAAGAAAAAATTTTTTTCTCTCTCCTTTCCCTTCTCATCGCTTGGAGTACTGCCTCCAGATTATTTCATCATACATAGAACTTTTTTTTCCTTTTCCTTCTTCCTTTCTCTTTTATATTTCTTTTTCATTAGTATATGTATATACTCGTATCAATATTTCCATGCAAAAGAAAGAATGAGAAATGAATTTGTTTTTTTTTTTATTTCTTTTATCATTATTTGTACGAGTCTTACTGTTAACAACAAATTAAATATGTAATCCTATGTTACGATTATTATTATTATTGTTCTTGTGCTATACATATAGGTATCATCTGTATCACTATTGTTTATATATATTCTTTATTTTTATTCCCTTTATTTTTATTTTTATCAACTTTAATAAATAGTTTTAATACTTTTTTTTTGTATATATGACTGAGTTTGTTCCTAACAATATACCGCTTATCTATGAAGAGAAAAATCCACACTCTCTTCCATATCAATTCCGAACAAAAGAAAAACAAAATGCATATACATATCTATATTTCCTTAAGCTAGCTTTAGAGTGCTAACTGCGAGGTCATTGCACTTTCGCACATTTTTCGCTTAACACCCACACTGTTGGCCGTGACAACGGCGTTGCTAGGGTAACGACCTTGACCGGGTAAGCAGGAAACTCGTCGTCGAGAAGAGGGTATCCCTCATTAGATTCGAAGCGGTATATGTTATGAGCGAACTTTTGCGACTACGCGTTATCAGAGAGAGAGATTTATCCGATTTATCTCGTTACTCATCCTTATCTATGCCCCACACCGCTGAAAGGCTATCCACCTGTTGAGCAGCTTAATATCTTATCTTGCGGGCTCAGCAGGCCGTGCAGGCTTCACAAATGTAATCTGTATAATTGCTCAGTGAGTACTAAGCGGCAAGACATTACAATATGCACTATGGGCTGCTTAAATATTTGATGGATCAGCTCTCAAATGAAGGATGAAGACCTTTCAATGACTTGTGCCCTCATGAAAAAAATTTCTGAAATTGTGGGACCCGAAAATTGAACTAGGCTCCTTCATGGTGGAAGCAAAGTATGTTTCCATCAGGACATCAACCCGATTACTCAAATAGTTAAAATCTTTAAAGTTTGAAGACTGCCTTATTTCAATGGTTGAAGATACATGATTATATGAAAAACTTATAACATTGCTTCTCATTGTAAACTATAATGACTTAATTTTATGAATATGTATTTAATTGTTAAAAATTTATTTAGTGGTGGATGCACAGATAGGAAATGATCTTATAAGCCTTACTTCTTTTGAAAAGTAATCTTATAGTAATAAATCAGTGGAATTTTCATATGGAAAATATTCCATGAATATCCTGATGATCTAAAATATTGATTATAGTAGATATGGAAAAAAAATCGGTTTTGATTTAGTTTCATCTGTAGTTCTAAAAACATATAATTAAATTTTGAGGATTAATTACATTTATATAGTTTATAGATTTAATCCAAATATTTCCGACTAGAGAAATTATATCCCTAGTGATTTATTTTTAAATTAACTGCCAAATTAACGATTATTTATTAATTACATTACGGTGCCACATGGATATAGTCGAATCAGAATTTTCGGGGCAGATTTTTGATTTCTGGATATAAATGTAATGTCGGTATTTTTTGAAATGACTTACGCTATATCCTGTTTCAACTCCAGGCCAAGGCAAATTTTTAATTTCGGAAAATTAGTAAAAATTATAGTTTAATTATTAAATAACAGATAATGCCACCTTAGACTAAATTTAAAAGAAAGAATTCTGTGAAGGATTTGTTTCGCCAGTCACTTAAGAGTTCTAATAGAATAGATAAAGATATCGTTAATTTGATAGTCAATTTAAAAATAATTTTTTATTTGAAATTATTTAGTTATTTTTATTAATTATTTTTGAAATGTATTATTTTAACAGTTTATAATAAAACGTAATTATTGTCATAAATAAAGAACGATTATGCTATAAAATTAAAAACCTTTCCCTTGTGTCTAACTTTTTATCGATTTGAACATATTTTTCAATAACCCTTTTTTGGCCCCCAAATATTTTGGAATTTACAATTTGGCCCACCTAGGAAAAACCTTGGGAATCCCTGCGCTAAAGCGTCAAATAGCTGGTTAGTGAGGGGGGATCTATTTACTGAAACCGAAGGGTTTATAATAGCAATACAAGACCAGGTAATAGACACGAAAAACTACAAAAAATACATACTAAAGGACAGCACATTAACAAACGACACATGTAGGAAATGCAACATAGCATCTGAAACAATTCAACACATTTCGTCTGGTGGAAATCTGCTCGCGCACACAGATTACCTGCACAGGCATAACCAATTAACAAACATAATACATCAAAAACTTGCAACCAAATACAAATTAATAAACACACTCACACCATACTACAAATACATACCAGACACAATCCTAGAAAACTCAACGCACAAAATGTATTACGACAGAAGAATCCTAACAGACAAAACCATACATCACAACAGACCAGACATCGCTCTCATAGACAAGCAATACAATGTTACCTACATTATAGACATCTTAATACCAGATATACACAACATCCAGGATGCATTCACCCAAAAAATTAGCAAATACACAGAACTCTCACAAGAAATTAAGCTTCTCTCGGAAATGCAAAAGGTAGTCACAGTACCCATCATTCTCTCCTCAACAGGAGTAATCCCTCACACACTACACAAAAGCCTCAAAACTTTAGATCTACATCCCAAGACATACATAACACTACAAAAAGCATCACTACTCAATACATGCAACATAGTAAGAAAATTTCTCAGCACTGACACAGACAATTAACACACCATTAAACATCACAAGTAGCTATGTTTTGACCCATGTCCGACATAGCACTTTGACTCGGAGTTACTCCGTACCCGCATTGATGTACTATAACATAATAATAATAATAATAATAATAATAATAACCACCAACAAAATATACACACACATCAGAAAGGTTGCCGTAGAAGTCACTTGGGGTGCAAAGAGCAGCTGATCATCGACACAACAATACTCAAACAAGTACACAGACAACACTGACACTTACACGCAGCATACATAGATTACAAAAAGGCATTTGACAGTGTACCACATTCATGGCTCATACAAACATTACAACTTTATAAAATCAATACTACATACATCACATTCCTACAAAACATAATACAACACTGGAGAACAACACTACATGTCACTATAAATAACAATCACGTAGCCACAGAACCCATACACATTAGACGT